>PVKV010028039.1:0-25548 GCA_004027835.1 Alouatta palliata | reverse complement strand
CAGGAATATGAGTCACTTAAAATGAGACTTTATTAAAGAGTCTTTGGAAATTGGTCGGGTGAAAACAGGAAAGAAAATTATCCTAAGCTGTAGGAACGGCATGCACAAAGACCCTGAGATAACACACACACACACACCCACACACACACACACACACACCCATACTTGAAAATCTTAAAGGTTGGCATGCCTGGAGCAGAGAAAGCAATGGAAAAGATGGTGAGAAAAGAGGAAACCAGTACAGACCTGCAGTTCTCCACTTTGACTGCACGTGAAAATCCCATGGGTCTCTTTGAAAACAATATCTATGTTCAGGTCCTATTCCAGTTAGCTAAATCAAAAGCTCCTTCTTGGGGGAAAAAAGCTCTCTAGCTGCCCCTAATTAGCAATGATGGTAGAGACCCTCGGGATGAAAAGACAGGCAAAACACAGGTCAAACAGAACCATATAGACTGGTTCAAGGATTGTGTGTCTCTTAGAGGTAATGAGAAACCAAAGGGAAGACATCGAAGTGAGAATGCAAAGTAAAAATATTTAAAGAAAATTACTCCAGCTACAGAATGGGGGTGGGACGGTTCGAGTTTGAGGAGATCTGTCAAGAAGTCCCTAAATATCTATGTCAAAGACGATGGTATGGTATGAAAGGTAGGGATGGATTAAATGGAGTGGAACTACGCGTGGAGGCAATATTGATAGGATGTTTTGGTGAATTGGGTATCAGGGCACAGTGAAAAATTAAAGTATCAAGGACAGCAGAGATGACGTCCTGAGTCCTTTTCAAAGACTGGGTATCCTGCTTTCTGACATGCCCTAGAAAAGAAAGGACAAAAGGCATCAATGTATTTCTTCTTCCCTTTTTTTTTTTTTTTTTTTGCATGAATCTACAGTTTCTACTGGGCTTGAGTGCTTGGTATGTTTGGTAGAGAGCAAGATGTGATGTCCCCAGGGCATCAGTTTATAAATGGACCCTGATTTTCAACACTTTCCCCAAAGCCTTCTCTAGCTCTAGTGCGGTAAGAGTCCAAAATTCATTCCTGAAGAAACAGGAAACAATGGGTCACGTTCGCACACATGAAGCACCTTTGTTTTAAAAATCTTTAAAAAAGGAAACTCTTATCCAAACAAGGTAGAGGAAAAATAAATTTTAAAATTAATCTCTTAAAAGTTTGCACTGTCTAAAAATTCTTTGCTTCCAGCCTTTCTAAATCTGGTAAGAGGCTTACAGTCTAGCAGAGGTTTCTATGCAGATGGACACACCTGAGCCAGCTTATCCCTTGAGTCAAATTCTTCCCACACAAAACTAAATAAGGGTTCTGAAATGTACTTCTAAGTGTTGCTATGTGTCAAGCCCAAACAATTCCCCAAAGGTTGGGAGGAATACTGGTGCAGAAATGGAAGCCAAGAGCATATATCCTTTTAGAAGGGGTAGGAGGGAAGGATCCAGCTGGATTAAAATGGGTTGCCTGGGAGAATTTTTCATTTCTGTTTCATCATAGGTAATCTTTCACCAACTCCAGAGGCTTCTTTCTAGCTTTATTCATCCTTTGTAAATGTCTGTGCTAAGGACCAATGCAGATACAGTAGGCTGCCCTGGTTTGCAGCACAGAGCCACCAGGAGAAGCTGACAGTGGGCATGTTCATCTTCCTTTTCATGTGGAGCAGATGGGTTAGGGACCATGCCCCAGTCAAGCATCTGCCTCTAAAACAAGATTCTTTCCACTTACCAAATTCCACAGGTAGGTTGCTTATTTATGCATTAACAGATTCTTTTAATTTCTACTGATTAACCCTCTCCCACCACCTCACTCCCCAAACCACCCCCCAAAGAAAGAATCAAACAGAGAGCTTTCTTGCCTGATCTGAAGTTGCTCAAGCAGCAGCAGCTTCCCTCTGAGGCCAGGCTTGCCAAGTTGCCCTGTGCATGAGCCTTTAGGTCATATTTCCCCGCTAAGGCCAGGAATCATGCTTCAAAGGAAGCCAAGAGACAAATGTCATTAACAGAGTTTGCAGTACATTTGAAATCATGAAGATGGTCAGGCCTCCTGTCTTTATACTGCCAGCTCCTATGAAACCATCAAAGGCTTATTTGTGTTCCTTTGATGTGGCCTGCAAGTATATTTCCTATGAATGATGATAGATTAAATGTTATAAATGGACCCAACAGGCATAGCTGAAAGAGTACAAATTCCTCATCTTGGGATCAACTGTATTTCCAGTTAAATATCAGATTCTTACAGCTGTAGCTAAGGTGCATATATTGTATAAACTGGGTTACCTCTTTGAAGGTTATTGAACGATATTATTGCATTTGTCAAAATTCAAAATGCCCACGTCTAGGTCTCCGATCTGGGTTACAATGGTGTAGCTGGTTGCAGACAATACTACCACTGAGAACAAGAAAGACAAATGGAAGAAACAATCCAGCAGGCATCTGCGTTAAAGCAGCGACTGGCCAGTGAATCCAGGGAAGCCAGGATCCCAAGGGCCCCCTGAGTAAGTCCAGCCTTCTGTAACTACAGGTTTCCAAGTTTTCCAGCAGAAACATGGGCTCCTGGTCCGGGGTAGGGAGTGACGGTGGAGCAGAGTCTGGGCAGTGTGATCTGCACAAAGGAAAATGCCAGAGACACTTTCTGCCATCTCCTTCAACTGGTGAGACAAAAACTGAAACATGGGGAATCTCGGGAAATGAGGTGCCGAGAACCTTTTGAAAAGGGGGAGACTAAGAGGTGAACACAATTCCTGGTAGTTTTGCCCTTGAACTGTGCAGGGCAATGAGTTGAGAAGCCACAAGGAGGACAGATAAAGTAAAACCGGGTTTTTAGCAATGTTTAGAGCTAAAAGACAATAACTGTAACAAGAAGATTCCCCCGAGGGAGAGATACAGTAAGCACAACGGGCTGTCAGTCAGGACCTCAGAGGCAGGTGTGCACTAAAGCAGAGGCGAACAGACCAATGAGGCAGCAGTTGACCCGCACAGACAGGATCACAGGAGTGTGACAACAGGTGACGCTGCTCTGGACAAATGGCACAGGGTCATTTAAGTAGCCACAGGGGAAGAGCAAGGACTCTTGACTCCTAACAGATGCCATACACAAAACAAGACCACATAGATGGTAGACCTGAATGTGAAATGTCAGACAGCAAACCTTTCAGAAGAAAGCAGAGAATATCTTCATTACCTTGGGGAAGGCAAATATTCTTTTTTTTTTTTTTTTTTTTTTTTTGAGATGGAGTCTCACTCTGTCACCCAGGCTGGAGTGCAGTGGTGCGATCTCAGCTCACTACAACCTCCACCCCTGGGTTCAAGAGAGTCTTCTGCCTCAGCCTCCTATGAAGCTGGGATCACAGGCACCTGCCATCGCACCTGGCTAGTTTTTGTATTTTTAGTAGAGACTGGGTTTCACTAGCTTGACCAGGCTGATCTTAAACTTCTGACCTCGTGATCCACCCGCCTCAGTCTCTCAAAGTGCTGAGATTACAGGTGTGAGCCACCGGTGCCTGGCTGGCAAATATTCTTAAACAGGAGACAAGTGGTACTGAGAACAAAGGAAAAAGTGATTAATTAGTTAACCTACAAGTTGACGAGACATCTTACACCTGTGCAAAGGCAAGCCAGAATGTGGGAGAAGTTGTTTGAATACCTGTATCCAACAAAAGCCTTCGATCTAGTTTGTAATAGAGAATGCCTACAATTGATTAGAAAAACAACAGATATCCCAGAATTAAACAGAAGGCCTGAACAGTCACTTCACCAAGGAGGAGGCCAAATGGCCATTGCAAGTGTGGAAAGGTAATTGCTAGCATTCATGGTCATAGAAATGCAAATTCAATCCAAAATGTGATGCCGCTGCAGACTCACCGAAATGGCTGAAGATCAAAAGACAGAAAATACCAGATATTGGTGAGGATGTGGTGCAGCTTGAGCTGTCAGGAACTGCTAGTGGGTGAAGAGATGTTTCAAGACTCTGAAAATCTCTTTGGAGATTTCAGAGCAGAACAATAGGATATCTATGACCAAACAATTCAACTTTCAGGGATATACTCAACAGAAATGCAAATTTCTGTGCACTATCAAACATCGCATGTTCTCACTCACAGGCAGGTGTTGAACAATGAGAACACGTGGACACAGGGAGGGGAGCATCACACACTGGGGTCTGTGGAGGGGAACTAGGGGAGGGACAGTGGGGGGTGGGGAGTTGGGGAGGGATAACATGGGGAGAAATGCCAGATATACGTGATGGGGAGGAAGACAGCAAACCACATTGCCATGTATGTACCTATGCAACAATCCTGCATGTTCTTCACATGTAGCCCAAAACCTAAAATGCAATAAAATATATATTTTTAAAAAATGTTTGTAGTAGTCCTATTAGCAATAGACAAGACATGCATGAAGTCCAAATGTATATCAAAAATAGAATGAATAAAGGGATACTATTGATATAAGGGAGTCTTACGCAATAATGAGAAGGTACACGCTTGCAGTACACACACAATACCATGGGTGAGTGTTACAAAGAGTATATGCTCCACGCTTCCCTCATGTGAAATCCACAAATGAGGAGAGCTCAGCTATGGTGACAGAAGACAGGATGATGCCTCACCGCCAGCCTTCTGGAGTTTTAGCTGTCTTTGATTTTGGATGGGAGTTACCTGTGTGTGCTGTTTGTAAAAACTCATTGATTTGCATATTTATGATTTACGCATTTTCCCTATGATTGTTATATGTCCCAGGATTTCTTCTCTTAGAACTTATTCTATCCATATGCTCACATGAAATAATGATACACATAGAAGGTGGGGTTTTTGTTTTGCTTTGTTTTACAGCATTGTTTATTTTCACCAACAATTGAAACAATGTGACTCTGTTTAAATAAATTAAGCTGTACCTATACCATGCAGTATTATACAGCTATGAAAACAAATGAGGTAGGTCTATGTGAGCCAGTGAAAAATAATATCCGAATACGGATTAACTGCAAAAAGCAAGTTGCAAAACAGTAAGCATTCTATTCTGCCTTTATTGCTAAATACGGCAGAGAGAGAAATCTACATATATCTGAAGAATTACACTAAGCTGGTAATAATGGTTGATTCCAGATTGAGAGGCAAAGTATTCAGATCAGAGCTGAGAGGGAGATGTACATCTTTATACCCGTTGTTCTCTCTTTGATTAAAAAACAAAATCAAAATCATGGCTGTACATTGTTTTTCAGCCTCACCCCACCCCACATTAAAAAAAAAAAAGATGATCTAACGCAAAGAAAGCATGGTAGCAGCAAAAGTGATGGTTAATAATTTGTGACTAAATCATTCTTTTCTTTTCCTTTTGCACTGATGAATCCAAGGCGTTTCTAATTAATCCATGAGCATTAAACGTGGGTGAGGTTCTGTTGTTTACTCAGAGCAATTGCATAGCTACAGAGGCTGTTACGTAGCACCAAGTGTCAGCACGGAGCAGGAGAGGGTGACAGAAGCATCAGCCCCCACCCACTTCATGGGGAGGAGTAGGGTGGGAGACAGGGCTGCAAGGCTGCAGTGAACAGTGAGAAGAAGTAAGCAGTCACTTATAGATTAGCTATCCAGGCAGTTCTTTAAAGCACTGCAGGGATCAATATGGGCCCACTCATGTTATTGTATTCACAGGGGAAGGGGTGTGCATGCCTGTGTGTGTGCGTTCAATCTTGGAAGTCCTTTTTCAACAGACCCCACTGTTCAGTGTGGTAGGAAATGAATTCAATTCCTTGAGTGAGGAGGAGTGGTCTCGGCAAGGAGGAATTTTGCTTTAAGCTAGTTTGGAAATTAGGTCAAAAAACTTGAAGCAAACGCAATACGTATGTGGATTATGATGTTTTTAATCCATGTTCTGAAAATGAAATGAAGCAGGAAGTAAATGGGGAATCAATTGAAGCGTAATGTGAACTGAGAACAAGGGTCGCAGTGCATGCCTTGAAAGAGAGTTAATGAGTGAAACGGGAGCAGTGTGTGCCTGAATGAGAGAGCCCAGGCTTCGCTGGCTGGACATGAACATGCTGTCAGCACCCCAGGGTAGGTGGGTATCAGTGTCCAGGAACTGGTGCATTCTGAGATGTGTTTTCAACAGAGCGGCAGATGCAAAAGCCACCAGCACGTGACATGGTGTGCGATAAGTCCTTAGCAAAGCTTTCTTCATCAGAATCTGAGATGCCCAAGAAACAATTCTAACCCCTTTAGGGGCTGCTTCAAAAATCAGACGCATTTATGAAAGGGTTAAAACTGAGATCTATTCATGGTAGTCACAGATACAGAAAAGTATATGTCTGTGTGTATGATTTCTTTATGGTATATAATTTATATGTGTATATATAATTTACATAATGTATTGTACAAATTAGTATATACATCATGTAATGGATCATTTGTGTTACATATATATTTGTGTGACTATAAATATATACATATATATATATAAAATCAGAGAAATTTCATTTCTTCATTTTAAGGATACTCTTTGCAGCATTGTTTGTAGTGAAGATATATTGCAACAACCTGACAAAGGGTTGAACAAGGAAACAGCCGTGCTTGCAATTGGATTCCACACTATGAAATGCAAAGCTATTGCCAGGAATAAGCCAGTTCTGTGTGCGGACATGGGGAGGTTTGCAAGATGTCATCACTGAATTGCAGCTCTAGTCCTACGGCACGACCACGTCTACGCTCCACAAACAGGCAAGGACTCTGTGCTTCTACGGTTGTGTGTCTGTTTTATGAACACATAGAGACAGGTCTGGAAGGACACTGTCACTCAATCACTAATGAGGATAGAAGTAGAACCAGGTCTGGTTTCGGTGGTCCAGGGGAGCTTTATTCTTGGCTGTGATATGTGATATTTTAAACACAGATTACATACTCATGTAATCCTGAATTTCATTTCAGTTTGGTGAAATGATGGATATGAGGCCGATTTGAAAATTACGTAGCAGTATTCAAATCCGATGGTGTTAAGTGCACAGACTGGGCATCGTGTTCGGGAATATAGTGGGTCCAGAGCTGGACCCACAGCTCTGTGTAGATCCATATGACAGTATCGACTATAATCTGTGATTATCTCAAATGATGCTCATTCATTTATTCATTCTAAAATTTTTTTTTTTTTTTTTTTTTGTGCCAGGCAATATGATGTGTTCCTGGGAAACACCAAATTTCTAGGCTGCTTGGAGAGAAACGAAATACATAGGAAATAAAAATAATAGCTGACCCTTCTGAGTGCTCGTCAGGGGCCCCGTACTATGCCAAGAGCTTCACAGCATCTGCTGAACCCTCCCGCTACGCCATGAGGTGGGGCTATGATTATTCCTGCTATGCAGATGAGGAAATAGAGAAGGAAAGGCTAAGGTCATGCGTGTCGTCAAGAGGTGCAGCTAAGAAATAAAACCAGGCACTTTGACTTTATAGACTATTTACCAGCAGTCTACAGAAATGATAAATAAAAAACAGCACTGTACAAATGCAGAAGGGATTCCTCAAGGCAGTGTGGGTAGACTCAAAGAAAAGACAGCTCTGGTGGGAGAAGCTTATGAGGCTTCACCGCTTTTGAGTTTCATGAAGGAGCAGACGGAACACAGCAAAATTTCCACACTGGGGAGGGGGTTCCCCTAAAAGCATGAATATAGGCAGTTGTATGATTTTGAACAATCTTACTGAAATAGAATGTTCTTACAGAAATAATTTCACATCTCCCTTTTTCATTTACGTACTCATCTTACAAATAAATATTTGTTGAGTAGCTGCTGCATTTCTCTCACTGAGTAGGCGCTGAATATTTAGTCAAGAGCAGAAACGGGGCTGAATGTCTGCCTGCACAGAGCTGACAGTCTGTGGGTTAGGAATGACAGCAAACTTACAATAAAAATTATATAATTGTTGACTTCTGATTCTAGCAAGAGGACAGAGAAGATAACAAAAATTACTCCTGCTTTATTATTTTATCTTCTTTTAAAACATTTTCATCTGGTTCTTAGTCAGTGTGCATATTATTTTATTTTAAAAGATGATAAAACTTAACACACATTATTTTATAGGCATGACCAAGCAAGCTGAAAAGAATGAAGAATTTCCACGTACAGAAAAGGAGAAAATGCTTAAAACCCCAGGGAGCTAACCAGGTGAGCTGTAGCTGCTCTGGGGAGAACAGGTGTGTGTGCAGAGATTGTTCATCTCTGCACACACACCTGTTTTTCTAGACCCAGTCCACCTGCCCAGTTTCTGATTCATTCGGTCTTCGGTTGGGTGTGAGATTTTGCATTTCTAACAACTTACAAGTGATGCCCATGTAGCTGATTTGGACATCCCTGCAGCATTTGAAAACACTGACTTAGACATTTTTGTACCCCTAAGAGCAGAGCAAGGAGAGCAGGTAGGACTGACACCCTCATAAAACTAGGACCCTCCAAAGCCACGCCCTTAGTTCAGACTAACACAGAAAAGCACATCAGCCTGCAACATCACAGCCTCTCATTTGTTGCTGCCTGGCCTCACTTGGGAAAGAAAAATAGAAGATCTCTCCTGAGAATTCATCATCGGGACCTGAATCTCAATGGATCTGGAGTTCAAAATTCAACTCTTATATGATCTCCAAGCTTTCAAGTCAAAGATTTAACATAAAATTGACCTAAAACTGGCCACAACCCTAGGACATCTGACAGAAACAAGCACAAAATTCCTGTGGGGAACACACCTAAATCCAGGTACGTAAGAGTCCACTGAGCATAGATTCACAATTCAAATTGTAAAATGCGTAAGGAATCCTCCACCATAAGTGGGTGTCCACGGGCCAGACAAATAGGATGAAAACCCAAGCACCGCAGATAATGGGAAAGCTCTATCATAAATTCAGTACATTAAAAACGAATCTAAATGATTAAAATGATCTAGAGCATAAAAAAGAAGCAAAGATACGAGAAAAGAATATGGTGTGATGCCAGTCTGACGGGCAAATTTAAAAGGGGACCAAACAAAAGGAACAGAATAAAACTGCAGTCACAGAAATTAAGGACTCAGTCAACAAAAGGATGAAATAGCAGGTAAATCGCTTAAAGGAGAATTAATAATACAGAAATTACCCTGAGAGAAGCTTGGAGAGAAAGGGCAATGCAAAAATGGGTTAAGATTAAAATGCCATAAAAAATAGAATAGGTCCAACATATCTTTAATAGGAATTCCAGAAAGATGGAGCAGAGATAAAGGGTGGGAGGTCATAATTAACGCAGAGGGCAGCGCCATCTGACAGGATACATTTGAAAAAGAAAGTCAGACCAAACATGTTAAAAATGACCTAAGAAAAAGACATTTTCCTGTGAAGGCAGGACGGTTGGACTGGCAGCACAGTTCTCAGCAGCAGCTGCAGAAGCCTGAGTGTTGTGAGGCGATACCTTAGTTGTCTGCCTCTGACTGGATGTAAAGGGAAAGAAAGAAAAGCCTCCCTGGGAAGTTGCCATGAGCACCTACATCCCACATGGTTTGGGAACAGAGAGAGTTATTGAGGCAGAGAGGACTCACAAGAGCAGCCTAAGAATAAAGAACAACCTGCAGAGGATTCCCGGGGCGAAACACAATTGGGTAAAGAAATTGAAAGATAGGGCTAAGTTGGAGGCATGACAAAATGTGGGGGATATGAGGATGATCTTGTCACTTTACATTCCTGAGAATGACAATCAAAATAGTACTGACCACCATAAGAACATCCAAGGGCTTTCCTTACGTTCAGGTGTGTTTAAGGGTAGGATCACCCTAGGAGGTGGGGACTGTGGTCATCTTGATTAACAGATGAGGCAACTGAAGCTTTAAAAAGGTGAAGCACTTGCTCCCAGTTACCAAAAGAGTCGAAGGGAGGGCCTGGATTTTAACTCAGGCCTTCTGGTGCCAGGGCCTCAGGGCAACAATCAAGATCTGACATCAGGAGCAGTGCCCTCCTTGTGCAGGTCCCCTAGGAAGGGAAATCAACAGCTTCTAAAGATGCTTCCATGGCCCACAGTCCTGGGCTCAGCTGGCCATGGATTCTCCACTCTAATTGGAGTTAATGACAAGCACACAATTCCCCAGACAGAGACGCAGACAAATATGAGGACATGCAGATGAGTTTGAGTTGGGATTAATGTGCAGCAGAAATCAAAACGAAGACTCAGTGTCATGATTCAGTAATTCTGATAAACAGAAAATAATCAGAAAGGACACTAATGGGATTGTATTAGGTCTTGGCAAGACAAAACTTAACTTGAGCCTAAATAAAGGGGGTTTTGTTAGGAAGAACAAAATAAGAAACTATTTCCACATTTTAGGTGAAGTCTCTGTAAGTGGTGATTATTCAGCATTATCCAAGGAAGAACTGACATCCTCATCATGCTCAACCAATGAGTCTTCTAGATCAGCTCAGTGTTAGCAAGGATGGGAAAAGGAATGTGAACACCAAGTTTATCCTGAGAATAATATCGCAGTGTTTGTCCAAGGATGGAATATCCATTAAGAAACTTTAGGATGCGAGTTGCCAAAACGTTACTTTATACCAGTGAAAACATTGTCAGAAATTGCTCAATTATGGTTAACAATAAACAGTTGAAATATTGGGATTTGGAGATTTAAACAATTCTGTATTTTAACAACTTAAGAACAAAATCTCATTTGTTTGAAATCTAAAGAAACAGCCAGAAAGTGAATAGAAAAAAAGAAATACGACAATCATGATAATCTTTATTATAAAGTAAAATATATTGCTTAGAAGGAAAATAATTAGGAACGGTGGCATGTAGTGTAGGGCAATTCAGTTTCTGAGGACCCATCTCCTGTGGCTGTGACACAGCTGAGACCTTGGTCCCCATCAGCATCCCCATAACTTCACCCATCCCCATCCCACCCCCATCTCCATAACCTCATCCCATCCTCATTCCCATAACCTCACCCCTTGTGCACCCCCATCTCCATAACATCACCCCATCCGCACCCCATCCCCATAACATCAGCACATTTCCATCCACATAACCTCATCCCATCCCTATCCCCATAACCTCAGCATTTCCACATCCCCATAACCTTAACAATCTCCATAACTTCATAGAATCCCCCTCCCCATAACCTCATCCCATCCCTGTGCCCTTAACTTCATCATATTTCATCCCATCTCATCCCCATAATCTCATCCCTTCTCCACCCCCATAATCTCAGCACTTCCACATCTCCATAACTTTAACACATCCCCATAACTTCATATCATTCCCATCCCTATAACCACAGTACATCTCTAACCCCATAACTTCAACACATACTCATCCTCATAACTCATCCCATCCCCATTCCTATAACTTCAGCACATCCTAATTGCCATAACCCCATCTCATCCCCATCCCCATCCCCATAACCTCAGTGCATTACCATCCATTCTATGCCACTGCCCATTGGAAGTTTTCACAGAATTACCATAGTTTTAATGTCAAAGGGCCATGTAATCCAAAAAGCGCTTCCCCATGTAGACTGGCAACGTCCATAAGAACCAGTTTAATTTTCTGTTTAACCTGGTTAAGTAAAAAGGCCTGTGAACACTCAGGTTTCACAGTGACAGCAATGATGATGGTGTTGTATGTTTTATAGACAATGATTTTGGAGTCAGCATCTAAGGAAAGCAAGTTCACCTTGGTTTTTCCATCCACTAAGACTGGTGTCGGGAACTTATTTTTCTGTACAGGGTCGGGGCCACAGAGTCTCCGTCACACACTTAGACTGTCATTGTATCACAAAACAGCCATACACAATATGTCAACAAATGGATGGGGCTAGGACACCAATAAATACTTATGGACACTGAAATGTTCATTTCATATATTTTTCACGTATCACCAAATAGGATTTTTCTTTGATCTTTCTTGAACCATAAAAAAATGTGAAAAGTATTTCTTAGCTTGCAGATCATAGAAAAACCAACAGGGAGCTGGAGGAGGCTCAGGTCACCGCTTGCAGCCCTCTGAGCGAAGATACTACTCCGTGTGGCCATGGGTCAGTTTGCCTCTATCAATGCGATGTTCCCATCCATGAGCATGTGGCAGATGCTCAGTAAATATTTGATGGATGGAGGAATGAACAAAGGGAAAGTGAACAACTCGCAGAGTTTTGTACATACCACATGAAGCAATGCATGTGGAGGCAGGAGGAAGTCCATAAAATTGTTGCCCATCATAATTGATGAATTGATCGCATGTGGTTTGATGCTGATAGTAAACTGCCCCCCTTCACCATTGCTCTGTAAAACAACAACTCGATCTATGTGTGCATTTTTACGTCTCAAATTTTCAACAGCAAATTTTGAAAGTGCTAATTTTTTTTTTCTCTGACATCGAGTCAACAAGGATGCATTGAGGGCCTCCTATGGTCTGGGCATATTTCTTTATCACCTTTCAGCAGAAGGGGGCTGTCTGTCATCCAGCAGCCCTGAAAAGAGAGAGTAAATAAAGCCTCAATAATTTTCTGACCTATATTTGAATGTGGTTTAAGTCACTCATAAAATGGGCATTAGGGAGCTTATGCCTAAGTCACTGAGCAATATCTAAGGTATGTATGCATCCCTTCCTAACTTTTGATTTTCAACGACTGTAGAGGCTCCAAGGTAATTTGATACAGGAGGCAGGGAGATAAAACAAGGATGGGTCAAGAAAAGAGATATAGAATGGGGGACTCAGAAGGCCATTACTGCTGCAGCTAGGAAGGACAAGCTGTATGCAATTTTTCTGTGTGTGAAATTCAACAGTTTATAAATGTCCCTGGAGCATTCCTATCATACAGATCGAAGTACAGTCAGCGCGATTCAAGAGCTGGAATCAATTTCCTTCTTTTCTATAGGACATTTTTCAATAGATGTTTGTTTTTAATAGAAGATGGGAGAATCAATCTTAGAAACGCTAAAGAAAAATTTGAGAGTTGCCAGCATAAATGGCACTGCAAAGTGTCCGATGGTAACACTTGTAGAAAACAATCCAAGTAACATATTATTGCTAATAAAAAGTGATGTCATCCAGAAAAGCAAATGGCTCTGTTTCCCCTTCTCAACTTAAAGATTTGGTAAGTTTCTCCCAAATTTATCATGTTGCACTCGGGTCCTAGTCTGGTCTTCTAATTATCTGGCAATTTTAACCCCACCAGACATTTCAAGCAGGTGTAATCTGTGCAGATGTAGACCTAAATGACTTTGTAGCTAAAGTAAAAGGAAATACTTCGACTAAAGAGAGACAACAACTAAAGAAAGTTATTTTGTAAGTGGAATGAGATATAAATATTAATTTATTTAAAATAAATATATTTAATATATATTTTTCTTATTTTGCACCATTGTCTGCTATTGCTGAGAATGTTGCATCATTTGACTCAAGAAAGGAAAGAATAAGCAAAGGCAAGACAGTCTGAAATCTCGTGGGATACATATCTGTGGGAGCTGAAACAATCTTTCATTTTCCAACAGTGAATCCTGCAATTACTTGAATAGAGACAGCATACTAGGCAAGTGGTTTGGAAACAAGAGGTTGGCAAAAAAAATAATAATAGAAAACACACTGGCAAAAAAATTAAGAGAAAAAAAAAACGTCACCACCAATCACAGCCACAGGTTCTAAAATGCAATTGTAAAAATGATAACTTAGCATTCTCTTTTTCTCCTCTATCGCTGAGTTTTATCTCAAACTTATACAGTTTACAAGTTAAAACAAGCTTTTGGCAATAGCCATGCCAACTCAATCATCTCTGAAAATCAAGCTGTGCTCCAGCAAGCAAGAAAGACTCTAGGGTCACATTCTTTTTGGCATATGGGCTTGTAACGCACAGGAGAGAAGATACTATGCTTGCTTTACTTCTTTCTTCTTCTTCTTTATCTTGAATTTTTCCCCATGAGACACTGGAAATGTAGCTGTCTTTTTGTCTTGATGTCTTCAGATACTGAGAGGTATCTTAGGTACAAATCATAATTGGATAGATTAGCGTTTTAGAACTACTACATATTTGATTTCTCTTGGGAATGAAACTTTAAAGTTTAAATGATGTTCTGAGTATCTGCCACACCCTTTACCACCTCCTGAATAACATCTCGGTCACCCTCTGCATGGCAAATGTCATAAAACAGTGAGTTTTCCTATTCTTTCCCTCCCTCCCTCCTGTTCTCTCTTTCTTCCTTCTTTTGCTTCCTTCTTTCCTCCCTCCCTCCCTCTCTCCTTCCTTCTTTCCTTCCTTCCTTCCCTCCATCTCTCCTTCCTTCCTTTCCTTCTTCCTTTCCTTTCCTTTCCTCTCTGTTTCTTTTTAAATATCTTAGCCAGAACTCACTGGACTAGGGACTGAGTACTGAAACAAAGATGATCCCTATAATCTAATCAGGAAGCCCTGAGTGTCCAGGTGCAAGAGTTCTGCCCAGTGGATGCCTTTCATGCTAGATAAAGGCTAAAAGGCCAATTTGACCCTCTCTGAAGAAGACAAAAGCTGCCTTAAGTATACCAAAAATGCTGCACTAATTCCCGCATGTTTCCTACATAACTGGATTCATATATTCAGAAAAATGGCAACTGAAGCCGCACACAAAATTTAAAAGAACAGCAATAAAAATGCAAACAAACGTGACAAAGTATGACACTTGTTTTCCTAAATCTGTGTTACATGACACAGCACAGGGAACGAAGCCACCACAGTGCTTTATTCCATTAAAATGCACCAGTGTGGCCTGGCTTCTTGATGAAACTTGGTTATCTTGGGAAGTGGGATGTGGTGTCAATGGTGACCTTGTAATCTGAACAAGCCAAGGTCACTGCAAGCTACTCCCTAAATGGATTATTCAGACAGGACACGGGAGTACCTGCCTTCACTTGTCATAAAGTTGCTTTTGTCTGTCTTCCATAACTTTAGATTCTAAAGAGTATCAAATGGAATGTTAACACTCTTTGTAGCAAATTCTGATGGAAAGCCTAGTACGTTTAACCATGTTGTCAAAACCAAAATAAACCAATGTATCAAGTTTCTTCTTCACAATGTGGTTTAATTACATGAAAGTCATCCCACCAGAAAAAATGATAGCTTGAAGAAGCACTTTTCTTAATCACACCGAACCTGGTTAATAGTGTTTGCCTTGAGATAAAGTGAATAATTACAAAGCTCATTAGAAGCCAACAGAGAAACAACTAATAGCAAGGGATTCCCAGATCATGTGGAAGAGAAAGACGAATATGTCACCAATATGTATAAGGTAAACATAATGGAGCCCATTGACATCCTGAAAAGCCAAGGGCCAGGGTTTTGGGGTGAGCCGCCCCAAAATCAAGGACCAGGGTTTTGGGGTAAGCTGCCTTAAAGCCCTGGGAAATTCTTTCATTTCTCTCTATTCCTAAGAATAGTCAGAGATAATCCTTCTGTGGATGCTTCTTTCCCTTTTCTCTTGGCCCAGCCACTGACCAAAGAGAAGAGTGAGTTATTACTTAAATTCTCTTTCTAGCTCAAATATTTGTACACAGGATTTCTGAGCATGAACTATAATTAAGTTTCAGCTAAGATAATGTTGGTAAATTCATAAAAGGGCCTATAGGCAGCCAAGAAAAAATGTGTTTTAAAAATATTTAAGAGTAAAATAATTATATGATACAAAGTTAAATAAAAAAGCAGGTTATAGAGACTGTCCCTCAAGGATGGTTAAAAAAATGCATTTTTATCCCACTATTTTTTCAAAAACTACAGAGAACAAAAATAAAACAAGAAACAATAGCAAGGGGTTAGGGGGAAGCTATATCATCAGTGAAAAAGGAAATGGACAAAACACAAGTATGACACCTGCTGAATACTTTGAAATCTGGATGGGAACAGGAGGGCAGTGAACAGTAATATAGATTTCCTGAGAGCAGTGAGTACAAGCTGGAAGGCCTCCTCACCTAGGCCGGCCAGAATAGATTCCAGATGCCTGATAACATTTAAATTCCAGATAAACAGTACTTTTTTTGTTTGTTTGCTTTTTTGTTTTGTATAAGGATGTACCAGCTATCGCATGGGATATACTTATACAAAAAGTATTCCTTGATCATTTGATATTTAGATTCAACTCATCCCCGAACTTTTAAATTGTGTTTATAGCAAAGGAGGAAATTGAACTAATTAAGAATGGGCTCTGTTTTATAGCGTTTTTAGTTGTTTAGTTGACTGCCAACCTACATAAATAAGGACATATCACTTCAAAATTTAGGCTGGGTGTAATCCCAGAACTTTGAGAGGCTGAGATGGGCCGATTACCTGAGGTCAAGAATTGGAAACCAGCCTGGCCAACATAGTGAAACCCCATCTCTACTAAAAATACTAAAGTTAGCTGGGCATGGTGGCACGGATCTGTAATCCCAGCTACTCAGGAGGCTGAGGCAGGAGAATCACTGAGTCACTTGAATCAAGGAGGCGGAGGTTGCAGTGAGCCTAGATTGCACGACTGCCCTCTAGCCTGGGTGACAGAGCAAGATTCCACTTCAAACAAACAAACAAGTAAAGAAAGAAAGAAAGAACTTTACATCTCTGGCTCTCTTTGAAAAATGTGAGGCTATGCCTACACTGGACTGCAGCTTCCGCATGACACAAGCAGGCTGGGGAGTTTTGACCATCGTTTTGAATGTAATCTTCATGCTCAAGTTTATTCACTTGTTTGCTTTTCCTATGCATGCCCCATTTAATTCATTTGCATTACTGCTTAGCTCTTGGAAGTGTTGTTCTGTGTGTTTGTGTTTGGACATCTCTCCTTTGGATCTGCAGGTGTGCGTCAGTAGCGGGAAGCTAAGAATGCCCCTTTAGCAACTTGGTGCCCCAGTAGAGAATCACCGAGGCTCCCCTGTTATCCTCTGTGGTGCTGAACTTGAGCCTCCAGGCTAAAGAAATCGGCTCCTAAAGTGGAAAAGGAAGTCAGTGCTATAAGAGCAGCCAGCTGTGACTTAAGAGTCTTCCTAAGAGGAAGATCTTGAATGACAAAAACTCAAGGATATCTCAAGGCAAAGAGGTGAAAACAAAGTGTAAGAATAGCCAAGACCTCCAAGACAAACATGGCCTCTGGAGACAGTTTCAGGTAACACAAAAGCCCCTACCGTTTTATTTTTACTGATTTCCCGGTTTTAAATTAAACAGCAAAATATTTTTTGCATTAAAATAGCATGGCCAGGCGCGGGGCTTACACCTGTAATCTGAGCATTTTGAGAGGCCGAGACAGGTGGATCACCTGAAGTCAGGAGTTCAAGACCAACCTGACCAACATGGTGAAACCCCTTCTCCACTAAAAATACAAAATTAGCCAGGAGTGGTGGCGTATTCCTATAATCTCAGTTACTTGGGAGGCTGAAGCTGGAGAATCGTTTGAACCCAGGAGGCAGAAGTTGCAGTGGACCAAGATTGTGCCACTGTACTCCAGCCTGGGCAACAGAGTAGGATCTGTTTCAAAAAAAAAAAAAAAAAAAAAAAAACATAGCATGGACAGATTCATTGTTTTTCTGTAGAAGGTAATTGATCCATTTCTCCTTTATCTGCACATATGCTAGAGAGAGATGCTGAAAGTGGGCATGATTAACTACTGTAGTGATCATTTTTAATATCTCCCTTTGAATTTTTCTGTATGACTTGAATTTTATAGGGTAAGAGTTATCACTTTTACAAAAATATTAAAACCATTATTCTTAAGTATAGAGAATCATCCAGAACTACTCCCAAACATATACGAGTATAGAAAAAAAGGAGACTGGTTACCGCAAAATGTTAATAATGGTCATCTCTGTGTGATAAGACCATAAATTGTTTTCATATTTGCATTTTTTGTGTTTTCCATACTGTCCACAATTAGCTTGCATTAATTTCACTTTTAAAACACAATAAATAATATATCTTAAAAGAAAGTGAAAAATTTCCACCCCAAAATCCCTGAATTGGGGACAAAGTGTGAGTGAGCTCTTTTGGTCTAAGTTAGACTGGTCGTAAATGTGGTAAAAAGGGAAAATGTCTTTTATTCTTTTTAATGATTATTCTGAAATCTAATATGCCCAAGTCTCTCTTCTAAGAAACCATTTCCCCTTCTAATGGCTCTGTGTAGATCAATAAATCTGTCCTTTTCACAAAATTATTTCAGCTTTGTTCCCACCTACCCTAATTTTATTTGCAGAGACCAGAAAGCCACTGAAACTACCCTCCTTCTTGAAGTTAATATATTCATTAGTTATAATTGCCTCCAAAACGTCCCCACCAATCTTAGTCTCCTAGTTACTTAATGATTTTGATTGGATGTAGAACACTTTTATCTGGGTTAATTTACTATTCATAGTACAATGATGGAGTATTCATTTTGTTACCCAGATTACAGCTGTAAATGGAGTTATATATCATCCACTGGAAAGCTTCATGGGAGTTTAGTGTTAAAATGCCTTTCAGTCATCTTAAAGTCGAAAACAGCATTCCTGACAAAACTTGGTCATTTTCAGCATTTTCTGCCCAAACTTGAAGTTGTCCATTATCCTTATGTGAACCGATGTGCTGGTCAATGCCTGGGCTGTCCTCCCCTATGGCCCCTTTAAAGCAATCCTCCTAGATTTGAGGTTTATTGGGACCCTGGAGAAATAATCTACCATAAGAATGCAAAGATGAGAGTCCTGGAATCCAAGGCATGCGGAAGTCATGAGGATGCCTGGGTTTGCTGGGACGTAAGATACTCTTAGAATTTCCCAGGACCCTGGCCTAGAACCTGACCTCCTGCCTACCAGGCTGTCTAGATTCTACCCAGATCTCCATTTAAAATCTAGTTCTTGCGTTTTTGCCGTCCTGACTGTTTCTATGTAAATCATATCTAAGGATTTAATACTGCTGGATCTAAGACCTGTTCTGGCTATGTTAAAATCGCACCTAAATTTCACCTCCCCACAAACCCCAGAAAACTTAGCCCTCCTGCCTTTGCTCTAAAATCAGAATCCTTTACTTAAAATTATTTGACAGTGGAGACAGGCAAGTTTCCATTCTAACCAATGGAAGACTACTTTGCCTAATCTCCTCTGGAACTCTGAGTTCTGCCATCTGAAACAAGGGCACGCGATTTCTACCCCCATTCCACCCACTGATTATGGGAATGTCTGAAAACACGAATATTTCTCTCCTTAGCCTGGAATGTGTCTCCCATAGAGGTCTAGCCATCTGAGAGTTATGGTCCAGAAGAGAATTATCATCAGAAGTAAATCAAGGCCTGGCATCCAGGAGGAATCTGGAGGGGCTTCTATTGACTGTTCTCCAATGGATCCATCTGCTACTGATTCCTGGGGTTTCCCTGGAAACAGCTGGTGACATGGTTGATATTGAGAGGGACACACAGTATAAACAAGATGACAGCTGAAGCTTGAACATCTACCAGAATGATCCAGGATCTCGAGTGTCTGCAAGAACCCACTGAGCTCTGGAAACCAGAAAAGGCTCCCCAGTGCAATCGGGGCAAAATTCCTTGCAGGACAAGATGACAATGGAATTGCAAATAGCCTTCTTTCTCTGATGGTATACCCATCATGAAATAAGCTGCAAAGAAATGTCAGCCTTTCTTATCAGTGCATAGGAGCCTTTAGTCTTTAAGTATTTAAAGAATGAACTGGTACATAAGGATACATATACACGAAAATACATTATGGCATTGTTGCCTGGCCAGAAAAAATAAGAGAAAAACTGAAGATGAAGTGAATGTCCATCAAGGGGGCAAAAGTTGCTAAACTATAAAATATTTCCAGAAAAATTAGTATGCAACAACATTTTGAAAGTCTTATCTACACTTGATTGACTTGCAGGGATTTGTAAATGAAATATGCTGTTAGATGCTCAAAAAAAGATGAAGGAAATTATTAATTAATACCTAGAAATACTATGTGTGTGTGATATGTTGAAAGATTTGCATGAAAAAAAAATATAGTCACCAAAATGGTTGACAGGGGGTTTTATCAGGGTGTGGGGGACTCAGGATATTTTTGTTCTATTTTATTTTTATATGTTGTGCAATTTTTAAACTAATGAACATCAACTAGTTATACAATCAGAGAGAAAAAATACTGAATGTTAGGGAAATGAATAAAGCGTGTTTGGCAACAATAGGAAAGAAATTAGGTCTCGCATCCTGCAGGCTGGGGACTGCAGGGTCCCTAACCAGCTTCCGTGGAGGGAGAATTTTATAACGCAGAGCTGCACAGGATTCTGAGGATTCAAGAAACGGAGACATGGGGCCAGAGGTCCCTCCTGGAAATGTTTAGTGAGTGCAGAATGATCATTTTTCTTCCTAACCTCTTTTCTGAGCTATCAGCCCCTCCAACAATGATCTGGGTATTTGGGGAACCTAACAGAAATACAGTTTTCATTTTGTAAATGAGAGAGCCAGATTCCCACTGGAATAGCAATCCAAAACACACAGAAACATCTGTTTGAATAATGAGCTGTTTGTAGGGCATGTTCAGAAGGCAAGAGTCAGCTGCTGATCAGATACGGACATCGAAGACCCCGGCTCCGGTGGTGCAGACAGTGTGGGGTCTTGATTAGTGTCTATGGAGGCTGCACACGTCTCCCCAGGGCCCTCCAAGGTCCTCTGCACTCTTGGTGCCAAAGTTAGCTCACCCAGGGTGAGAAAGACCGCTCCTTCTCGATTTTTAGAGAAACAGCCACATCAGTCCAGAATTGTCAATAGGCCCCCATATCAGCCCTCCCACCTTCGGGGAGTAATTATTGCTCTGAAGATGCATCTCCCTGGATGGTAACTGAGACAAATGTTCTGCTCTGTGCATTTTCCAATTTTAATTGAAGGAAAGTACCTAATTATCTTGGAGCAGCGGTCATTATACACTGGCTTCAGGCTGGCCTTTTGCAAGAGATGACTCCAGGGTTTCTTGGGGCAGTCAATATGCTAACCAGTCATTACAGCCTGTGATTTCCAAGGCGAGCAGACAGCTTCAGACCCAGGATCAGCACCAGCCCTGGCTGCCGCTGGAGGGCAAGAAGGGTACCTGTCATATTTCCCAGGAAGTCAATTGAACACAATGTTGGTAACTAATGAATTGCAACATGTCCGTGACCCTCGATTCCAACAGTAAGGGTGATGTGTGTCTGTGCACTGTGAACAGAGGTCTGTGCATTAATTTTCTCTGTGGCTTTGATTGGTTTAAAGCAGATAGGGGAAGGGAAAGTATATGGTGAACGATATAGTCTATATCCATGCCTGGGGCTCTAAGGTGGGGGTTTTGATATCACATGTGCACAAAATAATGTGTAAATGCATACATTTACGATGCATGCAAATGAAAGGTCAGGGCCTCCCACTGGGGCCAAAAGACACACTTGATGTTGGGCAGCCTGGGGAACATGCCCACATTTTAAAATGCAAAGCCACTGCAATGATTACCACAGCAGAATTCCATTAGCATAACAAGGGCCCACATCAACAGCAATAACAAAAGAAACCCAGAAACCAAGGCGGTGGGCAGCATCGTGGCCCCTGCGTCCCCTTGAATGAGGAATCCATAAAAGTGGATGCAAAGGGTAGTGGTAGCGGTCAGAAGGGTCACCAAGAGGGTGATGAGCGCATGTGGGTGGTGTCCCTCAGGTTTGCTGACTTGGTGGTGTGCAGCTGTCTTTTCAAAGGTCATGCTGACCTTGACATGGCGCTGAGATGAGAGGCTAAGAGCTGATTGTCAGGAACTGCAGAGATGCTCCTGGGCTCAGCCAGTTAAGGTTTTTTGTCTCCACACTGGGCTTCCAGAATATTTCCAAACCTGCGTCCGCTGCTCCCCTCCTTCCACCTCCGTCTCTGAACTCCAAGGCCCTCGCTGAGCTGGCCTGACCCTGGCGTCTTCATCTTCTGCTCCTTTACGCATTTCCATGGACTCTCTAAACCAACCCTGTAAGTGTGTTCACTGTCCCATCATAAGACCCCCACCCCTGCTCTGTACTCCCTCCGGGAACTCTGCTGACTAGGCAGGACCCTAAGCAGGAAACTCTCCCTGATGGACACTGCAGGCCTTGATCTCCCTAAGTACAGCTTAGACCTTTGTGTCTCCCTGCCCATCCTCTTGCCTTGGCACCCAGCTGGGCCTCAGGGCAGCCACCCTGGTGCTGTTCATTTGCTACTCTGGTAGTGATGCCTGAGTTCATCAAGCTCTTACTAAGTTCCATCTGCTCCCACGTTCAGTGCTCACAACAGCACCTGCCAATGCCCCTCTCACAGATGAGAGAGCTGAGACTCAGGAGAAAGAAGGGAGAGTCAGAGGCAGGCAGCTGTCTCAGAAGCATCGCTTACAACCACAAAACAGTGCCACCATACCACCTTTCCATGTCACATCTGTGTCCACTCACTTCTCAGAGCCAAAGGGCCAACTCCTGGAGGGGAGAGGATGCAACATCCCCTCTGATGCACCCAGCATGTCCCTCTGCAAGCACCACGAGGGTCAGGCGTCCTCTGCTACGCTTGGCCACTGTGATGGTGAATATTAAGTGTCAACTTGATTGGATTGAAGGATACAAAGTATTATTCCTGGGTGTGTCTGTGAGGGTGCTGCCAACGGAGATGAACATTTGAGTCAGTGGACTGGGAGAGGCAGACCCATCCTCAGTGTGGGTGGGCACCATCCAATCAGCTGTCAGCATGGCTAGAATAAAGCAGGCAGAGGAAGGTGGAAGAAACTGACTTGCTGAGTCTTCCGGCCTTCATCCTTCTCCTGTGCTGGGTGCTTCCTGCCCCCGACCATCAGACTCCAAGATCTTTAGCTTTTGGACGGTCGGGCTTGCACGAGTGGTTTGCCAGGGGCTCTCAGGCCTTGGGCTACAGACTGATGGCTACATTGCTAGTGCCCTAATTTAGGTTTTGGGACTTGGACTGAGCCACTACTGACTTCCTGCCTAACTTACAGACGGCCTATCGTGGGGCTCTACCTTGCGATCCTGTGAGTCAATTCTCCTTAATAAAGTCCCTTTCATACATACATCTGACATAATAGTTCCGTCCCTCTAGAGAACCCTGACTAACACAGCCACCAACTGATCTCATGTGCCAGACAGAGTCTTTTGTTTTCTCTTCATGTGACATGAAATTAGGTGACTGGACACAAACTACCTGAATCTGCAGGAGATAAATCCCCCAAGCCACTTCCTTCCCTTCCAGCCCCACTGCTTTTAAGACTTAGGATGCTGAAGTTGCCAATTCCAGAAGCCCTTCCCCCACTCCTCAGACCTCGGGCTCCTCCACATACCCCGGGATGATGGTTACTATTGAGTGTCCACTTGATTGGATTGAAGGATGCCAAGTACTTTTCCTGGGTGTGTCTGTGAGGGTGTTGCCAAAGGAGAGTCACATTTGAGTCCGTGGACTGGGAGAGGCGGACCCACTGTCAGTGTGGGTGGGCACCATCTCATCAGCTGCTAGTGCAGCCAGAATAAAGCAGGCAGAAGAACGTGGAAGGACTAGACTGGCTGAGTCTTCCAGCCTCCATCTTTCTCCCGTGCGGGATGCTTGGATGCTTCCTACCCTCAGACATTGGACTCCAAGTTCTGCAGCTTTTGGACTCTTGGACTTACACCAGTGGTTTGCTAGGGGCTCTCAGGCCTTCAGTCTCAGATTGAAGGCTGCACTGTCGACTTCCCTAGTTTTGAGGTTTTGGGAATTGATCTGGTTTCCTTCTCCTGAGCTTGAAGATGGCCTAGTGTGGGATTTTACCTTGTGATTGTGTGAGTCAATTCTCCTTCATAAACTCCCCTTGATATCTACATCTATTCTGTTAGTCCTGTTCCTCTAGAGCCCCTAATACACCCATCATCACTGTACCTGCTGCCCAGGTTGTAAAACCACCCAGCCCTTAATGTGTTACCCTGTGGACCCTGTGTCTTGGTTGGGGGCAGCTCTTGTGTTCTGTATCTTCACCCTCACCCTAGTGTCCAGCATAGCGTTTGACTCTTAGAGGTGCCAGCAATAGGTTTTAAACTCTCTTTTGATGCGGAACAGCCATGCAGAAAAGAACAGGCATCATCCTTGTCCAGTATGAGCTTTCCCAAGGGCGGCATGCTCACGGAGCAGCCACCAGTCAGAACCTGAAGAGTTCAGCCCCCAGAGTCGCTCCAGCCCTCACTCCCTTGAGTAGTTGGGAGGCTCTGGGGCTTAGTTCTGTGAGTGTGGCATTCACGGCCAGACAGACCTCGGTGGGAATCTAGTCTGTTCCCCTTCTCCACCATGTATTCCACTTCTCAGATTCCCAGGCAAAACAGGGGTGTGCAGGCCTCCTCTGAGCCTGGGCTTACCCTCCATCCAGCAGCACTGGTTAAAAGCCTCCCAGGCCCCGCCCTGTGTGGTCGCTGCATAGCTAATGAAGAACCAGCCAGACCTGCCTCAACCATCTGGATGCAGACCGCCCAGGGTGATCAGACACATGACATCTTCATAAGCCTCATAATTAGTGCTTTGAAAGAAATAAGCAAGGTGTGGTGACAGAGAATTGCAAGGGAAGGCTACTTGAGAGGGCTTGGGCAGTAGAATTAAAACCAAGACCTGAGACAGGTCAGTGGGGCCGGGTGGGGTCCGGCAAGGGCCAGGGGAGAGTCTGTTAGCTGGGGGTGTCACACATTGGGGTGGCCCTCCCAGGATAAAGGCCAGGGAGACTCAACACCAGAAACTGGCAATAGGTCAGTGTGACGGGACCAGAACTGAGTGAAGGCGAGTGATGGGAGGAGGTGGGAGACGCCCGGCTTCCTCTGCAGGCTCCCCGGCCTACGGAGCTACAGTGACAGACAGCAGGCCCTGTACTGATGTAATATTAGCTCTGCCTCTCCTTTCAAGCCATAAACCCTAAACACTTCCCTTCCTCAGCACGAGTTCTCAGCCACGGCCAGGCTTCCCTAAAGAGCGTATCCTGGCCTCAGTGACGCACTGGCAACCCTGCTTGTCAAGGGGAAGATGGAATCTGTAATCGGCCCAGATTAGGGTCATTATTGAGTGGTCATTATCTCATTCCAAGCCAGCCCCCACATGCAGATAGCTTGAAAGAGCTCCTGCTACATCCGGCAGTCCACTGATTTAACAAGTCAGAGGCATGCCCAGGAGAGAGCTTCTCATGGTAACCAGTTCATCCAGAAGCCAAAAGTGGGAGTGCAATTGTTTCAATAAAAATAGACACCAAGGCCAGGAAGCATAAATATGGTGCCGTGTATACTGCTCGGGTTATGGGTGCACCAACATCTCACAGATCACTGCTAAACCACTCACTCATGTAACCAAATACCACCCATACCCCAGTAACTAGACTCAAAGAGCACTGGGAAGGCTTCCACCTGTGATTGGCTTCCACCTGTGGTTGACTGACTTCCACCTGTGATTGACTTCCACCTGTGATTGACTTCCACCTGTGATTGACTGATTTCTACCTGTGATTGACTTCCACCTGTGATTGACTTCCACCTGTCATTGACTTCCACCTGTCATTGACTTCCACCTGTCATTGACTGATTTCTACCTGTGATTGACTTCCACCTGTCATTGACTTCCACCTGTCATTG
>PVKV010028038.1:9493-25656 GCA_004027835.1 Alouatta palliata | reverse complement strand
GCAATTCTCCTGCCTCAGCCTCCCGAGTAGCTGGGACTACAGGCACGCGCCACCAAGCCCAGCTAATTTTTTTTGTATTTTTAGTAGAGACGGGGTTTCACCATGTTGACCAGGATGGTCTCGATCTCTTGACCTCGTGATCCACCCGCCTCGGCCTCCCAAAGTGCTGGGATTACAGGCGTGAGCCACCGCGCCCGGCAGTTATTAATTTTCTTATACCTGAAGGACTTCCTATTTCTTAAAGTGCACGTCTCCCAGTAGTGAATTATTTCAGCTTTTTTGTGTCTGAAAAAGTCACAAAAGTTCACTTATACTTTTGAAAGGTATTTCACAGTTATAGAATGCTAGGTTGGCAGCATTTTTTCTTTCAGTACTTTAAAAATGTTTCTCCACTGTCTTTTGGGTTTATTTGATGAGAAATCTGCTGTTATTCTTCTATTTATATTTAATGTAATTACTGACTAGGTAGGATTTACATCTGCCATTTTGCTATTTGTTTTCTATATGTCTTTTATTTCTATTACCTCTTACTTTTATGTTAATTATATTATTTTCTGTTGTACCTGTGTTGGAGACCACCTCTAGGACTCATAATACACAGAAGTCATATTCATGGTTATATCTTATTACAGCAAAAAGATGCAAGACAATATCAGCACAGGGAAAAGGCACATGTGGCACAGTCTGGAGGAAACCAGGCAGGTGCAAGCTTCCAGGAGTCCTTTTCCAGTGGAATTGTACAGGATTCACTTAATTCCTCTGTCTACAATTTGTAAGAACACGTGTGAAGTGTGGTCTACCTGAGAGCTCATTTGAGCCTAAGATTCAAATTTATTTTAGTGGGGTTTGGTCACATCGGTGCATGGTGCCTGCATGGTTGATTGCAGTTAACAAAACAGACCACCAGAAGGAAAGCACATGTTCCCTGTAAGTCACATTGTTTCACAGACTATGTTTTTCTTTTTTTAATTTTTTATTTGAATATCTTTTGGTTTACAAGGCATTGTTGGTTACACAGATGAATATAGTGGTGAAGTCTGAGATTTTAGTACACCCATCACTCGAGTAGTGTACATTGTATTGAACATGTAGTTTTATTTTTATCCCCTTCCACCCTTCCCATTCTGAGTCTCCAAAGTCTATTATTCCACTCTATATGCCTTTGCATACCCATAGCTTAGCTCCCACTTATAAGTCAGAATATATAGTTTTTGGTTTTCTATTCCTGAGTTATCCCACTTCAGCCCTTGGAGTAGCATGTGCCTCACACCTTACTATTTTTTTTTTTTTTTAATTTTAGTAGAGATGGGTCTCACTATGTTGTCTAGGCTAGTCTTGAATGCCTGGGCTCAAGCGATCCTCCCACCTTGGCCTTCAAAAGTCCTGGGCTTAGAGACATGAGCCACCACACCTAGCCTACAACATTTTCTTGATCCACTCATTGGTAGATGGGCACTTAGGTTTGTTCCATAGTTTTGCAATTGTGAATTGTGCTACAATAAACATATGCATACAAGTGTATTTTTGATATGATGACTTCTTTCTTTTTTCGGGGGCGGGGTAGATATCCAGTAGTGGGATTGCTTCATTGAATGGTAGATCTAATTTTAGTTTTTCAAGGAATCGCCATACTATTTTCTATGGAGATTTTACTAATTTACATTGTCAACAGCAGTGTTTAAGCATTCCCTCATTACCACATTCACATCAACATCTATTATTTTTTCCTTTTAATAATGCCCATTCTTATAGGGGTAAGCTGGTATCACATTGTGGTTTTAATTTGCATTTTCCTGATGATTAGTGATGTTGAGCATTTTTTCATGTTTGTTGACCACTTGTATATCTTTTTTTGAGAATTGTCTATTCATGTCATTTGCCTACTTTTTGATGGGATTATTTGTTTTTTTCCTTGCTGATTTGTTTGTGTTCCTTGTATATTCTGGATATTGGACCTTTGTTGGATGCATACTTTGCAAATAGTTTCTTCCATTATGTGGATTGTGTGTTTTTTCCGATTATTTCTTTTGCTATGCAGAAACTTTTTAGTTTAATTGGATTCCATTTATTTATTTTTCTTTTTGTTGCATTTGCT
The DNA here is from genome assembly GCA_004027835.1 of Alouatta palliata. NCBI lineage: Eukaryota > Metazoa > Chordata > Mammalia > Primates > Atelidae > Alouatta > Alouatta palliata. Next base: position 23,561 of record PVKV010028038.1, on the reverse strand, counting down.
TTTGAGGTCATATTAATAAATTATTTGCCTGCGCCAATGTCTAGAAGAATTTTTCTTAGGTTTTCTTCTAAAATTTTAATGTTTTCAGATCTTAGAGTTAAGTATTTGATCCATCTTGAGTTGATTTTTACATAAGGTGAGAGATAGTGATCCAGTGTCATTCTTCTACATGTGGATATCCAGTTTACCCAGCACCATTTATTAAATAGAGTGTCTTTTCCTCAATTTATGTTTTTGTGTGCTTTGTTGAAGATTAGTAGGTTATAGATATTTGGCTTTATTTCTGGGTTCTCTATTCTGTTCCATTTGTCTACGTATCTACTTTTATACCAGTACTATGATGTTTTGGTACCAGTACTATGATGTTTGTAGTATAATTTGAAGTCAGGTAATGTGATGGCTCCAGATTTGCTATTTTTGCTTTGGCTATTTGTGCTCTTTTTTGGTTCCCTATGAATTTTAGAATTAACTGTTTTTAAATCTGTAAAAGATAATGTTGGTATTTTTATAGGAATTACATTGAATCTGTAGATTGCTTTGGGCTGTATTCTCATTTTCACTATATTGATTATTTCAATCCATGAGCATGGGATGTGTTTTCATTTGTGTCATCTACTATTTCTTTTAGTACTTTTGTAGTTGTCATTGTAGAGATCTTTTAACTCATTGGTCAAGTATATTCCTAGGTGGTTTTTTTTTTTTTTTTTTTTTTTTTTTTTTTTTTTTTTTTTTTTTTTTTTTTTTTTTTTTTTTTTTTTTTTTTTTTTTTTTTTTTTTTTTTTTTTTTTTTTTTTTTTTTTTTTTTTTTTTTTTTTTTTTTTTTTTTTTTTTTTTTTTTTTTTTTTTTTTGTAGCTATTGTAAAAGAGATTGAGTTCTTCATTTTATTCTCAGCTTGATCATTGGTGTATAGCATGGCTACTGATTTGTGTACACTGATTTTGTAACTTGAGACTTTACTGAGTTTATTTATCATATATAGTAGTCTTTTGGAGTCTTTAGGGATTTCTAGGTATACAATCCTATCATTGGCAAACAGCAATACTTTCACTCCTTCTTTTCCAATTTGAATAATTTTCATTTATTTCTCTTGCCTGATTGCTTTGGCATAGTACTTCCAGTACTATGTTGAATAGAAATAGTGAATGTGGTCATCCTTGTCTTATTTCAGTTCTCAGGGGGAATGCTTTCAACTTTTCCTGATTCACTATGATAAGGTCTGTGGGTTTGTCATATATGGCTTTTTATTATTTTGAGGTATGTCCCTTCTGTGCTTAGTTTGTTAAGGATTTTTATTGTAAAGGTATGCTGGATTTCATTGAATGCTTTCTCTGAACCTATTGAGATGATCATATGCTTTTTGTTTTAATTCTGTTTCTGTGATGTGTCACATTTATTGACTGACTTGTGTTATACCATTTCTGCATCCCTAGGATAAAATGCACTTTATCATGGTGTATTATCTTTTTTAATTGCTGTTTGATTTGGTTTGCTAGTATTTTTGTGAGGTTGTTTTCATGTGTGTTCATCAGGGATATTGATCTGTCATATTTTTGTTGTTTTTATGTCCTTTATGGGTTTTCATATCAGGGTAATATTGGCTTCATCAAATGAGTTAGGGAAGTTTCCCTCTTAATCTTTTGGAATAGTTAGGATTGGTACCAATTCTTCTTTGAATATCTGGTAGAATTCAGCTGTGAATCATCTGACACTTCTTTTTTGGCAATTTTTAAGTTACTGATTCAATTTCACTGCTTGTTATTGGTCTGTTCAGGGCTTCTGTTTCTTCCTGATTTAATCTAGGAAGATCATATGTTTCTAGGAATTTATTCATTTCCTCTAGATTTTCTAGTTTGTGTGCATAGAGGTATTCATAGTAGTCTCAAATGATCTTTTGTATTTCTGTGGCATCAGTTGAAATGTCTCCATTTTCATTTCTAATTGAGCTTATTTGAATCTTTTCTTATCTTGGTTAATATATCTAATAATCTATCAATTTTGTTTTTATCTTTTCAAAGAATTAAGTTTGTGTTTCATTGATCTTTTTGATTTCATTTTGTTTTTGTTTCAATGTCATTTAGTTGTGTTCTCATCTTTGTTATTTCTTTTCTTCTGCTAGCTTTCAGTTTGGTTTGTTCCTGTTTTTCCAGTTCCTTGAGGTGTGACCTTAGGTTGTCAATTTGTGATGTTTTAGGCTATTTAATGTAGGCATTTACTACTATAGACTTTCCTCCCAGCACTGCTTTTGCTGTAACTCAGGGATTGTGATAACTTGTGTCATCATCATTATTTATTGTGAATAATGTTTAAATTTCAATCTTGATTTCATTGTTAACCCAAAAGTCAGTCAGGAGCAGATTGTTGAATTTCCATGTATTTGCATAGTTTTGAGGGTTCCTTTCAGAGTTGATTTCTAGTTTTATTCTACCGTGGTCTGAAAAGATACTGGGATATAATTTCAACTTATTAAAATGTATTGAGACTTGCTTTGTGGTCTATTAAATGCTCTATCCTGGACAATGTTTATGTGCTGATTAGAAGAATGTATATTCTGTTATTCTTGAAAGAAGTTCTGTAAATATCTGTTAGGTCAATTTGTTCTGAAGTGTAGCTTAAATTCAGTATTCATTGACTTTCTACCTTGATGATCTGTTCAGTGCTGTCAGTGGAGTGTTGAAGTTTCCCACTATTATTGTGTTGCTCTCTATGTCTTGTCTTAGGTCTAGTAGTAATTTTTTAATTGATCTGGGAGCCCCAGAGCTAGGTGCATGTATATTTAGGATTGTGATATTTTCTTGTTGGATTGATCCCTTTATCTTGTATCATGACTTTCTTTGTATTTTTTTTATTGTTGCTGCTTTAAAGTTTATTTTGTCTGATATAAGAATAGGTATTCCTGCTCTCTTTTGGTTTCCATTTGCATTGAGTATATTTTCTACCCCTTGTACCTTGAGTCTACATAAGTCCTTACATATTAGACAAGTCTCTTTAGGACAGCATACATCTGGCTTGTAATAATTTGAAATCCATTCTGCCAATATGTATCTTTTAAGTGGAGCGTTTAGGCCATTTATATTCAGTGTTAATGTTGGAGTGTGAGGTGCTGTTCTATTCTTCATATTAGTTGTTACCTATACTTTGTTTTCTTTGTTGTATTATTGTTTCTTAGACCCTGTGAGTTTTATGCTTTCAAGAAGTTCTATTTTGTTGCATATTGACCTTTTGTTTCAAGATTTAGAACTAATTTTAGCATTTCTTGTAGAGCTGGTATGGTAGTGATAAGTCCTCTCAACATTTGTTTGTCAGACAAAGACTATTTCTCTTCCATTTATGAAACTTAGTTTTGCTGGATACAAAAATCTTGGCTGACAGTCATTCTGTTTAAGGAGGCTAAACATAGGACCATAATACCTCTGGCTTGTAAAGTTTCTGCTGGGAAGCCAGCAGCCTAATCACTATTTGCCTTGGTGATAACCTTTTTGCAATGAATCTCTCAGGATTTCTTTGGGCTTCTCGTATTTGGATATCTAAATCTCTATCAAGGACAGGGATCTTTTACTCAGTTATTTCCTAAAGTAAGTTTTTCAAACTTTTGCTCTCTCTTCTCCCTCAGGAACACCAATCCTTTTTAGGTTTGGCCTTTTTGCACAATCAGATGAATTTCAGAGACTTTATTCATTTATTTTGATTTTTAAAAAATTTTCTGATTGAGTTAATTCAAAAGCCTTGTCTTTGAACTCTTGAAATTCATTCTTCTACCAGGTCTAGTGTATTTTAAAAATTTTAAAGAAACCCTAGGCAAAACCATTCACGACATAGGCACAGGCAAGGACTTCATGACTAAAACACAAAAAGCATTGGCAACAAAAGCCAAAATAGACAAATGGGATCTAACTAAACTTCAGAACTTCTGTACAGCAAAAGAAACAATCATTAGAGTGAACAGGAAACCAACAGAATGGGAAAACAATTTTTGCGATCTACCCATCTGACACAGGGCTAATATCTAGAATCTACAGAGAACTAGAACAGATTTACAAGAAAAAACAAACAAACCCATAAAAAAGTGGGCAAAGGATAAGAACAGACATTTTTCAAAAGAAGACACATATGAAGCCAACAAACATTAGAAAAAATGCTCATCATCACGGGTCATTAGAGAAATGCAAATCAAAACCACACTGAGATATCATCTCACACCAGTTAGAATGGTGATCATTAAAAAATCTGGAGACAACAGATGCTGGAGAGGATGTGGAGAAATAGGAACAATTTTACACTGTTTGTGGGAGTGTAAATTAGTTCAACCATTGTGGAAGACAGTGTGGCACTTCCTCAAGGGCATAGAAATAGAAATTCCATTTGACCTAGCAATCCCATTACTGGGTATATACCCAAAGGACTACAAATTATTCTATTATGAAGACACATGCACATGTATGTTCACTATGGCACCGTTTACAATGGCAAAGACCTGGAGCAAACCCAAATGCCTATCAATGACAGACTGGACAAAGAAAACGTGGCACATGTACACCATGGAATACTATGCAGCCATAAAAAAAGATGAGTTTGTGTCCTTTTTAGGGACATGGATGACTCTGGACACCATCATTCTCAGCAACTGACACAAGAACAGAAACCAAACACCGCATGTTCTCACTTATAGGTGGGTGTTGAACAATTAGAACACATGGACACAGGGAGGGGAGCATCACACACTAGGGTCTGTTGGGGGGGCTAGGGGAGGGAGAGTGGGGGGGTCGGGGGGATAACATGGGGAGAAATGCCAAGTATAGGTGATGGGGGATGGAGGCAGCAAACCACCTTGCCATGTATGTACCTATGCAACAATCCTGCCTGATCTGTACATGTATCCCAGAACCTAAAGTACAATTTAAAAAATTCACTACGTTTTGTAATTCCCTAAATGTGTCATTCATTTGCAAACATTCTGATTGTTTTTCTTTAAAATGTCTCTCTATTTAGAAATTTTAAAATTCATATTCTGAATTTTTTTCAACATTTCTTCATATCCGTTTTCATGTTTCTTTTGTAACTCGTTGAGTAGCTTCATAATCAACCTTTTGAATTTTTTATCTGATTTTTCAAAGATTTCTTCTTGGTTTAGATCCATTCTTGGAGATTTTTGTTTGTTTGTTTTGAAGAGGTTTTTGAGTATAATTTTTTTGAGGTTGTTATAGCACCTGTTTTATCATATTGTCAAAATGACTTTTTTGGTTCCTTCTCATTTGGCTAGACTATCTTTCTGATTATTCTTGAATTTAATTTTTATTGAACTGTGTTTTAAAAAATTCTTTCCCCACTTAAGTATTTGAGTTTAATGTTTATACTTTATTGTAGCCTATTACGTTCTTGGTGCTTTCAGGTCTTAAGACTCTGTAGAGTTCCTTGATTATAGAGAGTCTTTGTGTATTAACTTTCTCAGATGCTTGTTTTAGTAGAAATGTGCTTGGTTTATGAGTAAGTTCACTGTGTCCTGTGGGGTTGGAGTGGCAAAAGTATCTTTTGAAGCTTGTCTTATTTCCCTGTGATCTGTGCTTTTTTATTTATTTATTTTCCCCCTAGTATTTTATTTATTGGATTGAATAGTTTAGGCTTCAGATCAGTAGAGGGGGTGTTCCCAGACAGAAACTGGCTGTGGCTAAAACAGGTGGATAAATAGAATACCTCATGATGGGCAGAGTTCCCAGCCTTGAAAACAGTGCCTGGAGGAGCTCTCAGTATAGTGCACTGAGGTCTTATCTGGAGGAAGGGTGGGAGCCACGTTAGCTCCCCTGCCAGGCCAGCCAGAGAGTAATCACCCTGCCAGTTACACTCCTGACTCAGTGTTTCAGCTATTCAGATCAGACAGGCAACTCTTTTCATCTGCAGGAATACTGATATTCCAAGAAGAGAGGTATTGTGACTCTACTCATCATGTAATCCTGAACCTGGAGGGCACTACATCTGTGGGGATAGAGTCACCTTGAAGTGTTCCAGAAAAGCTGTCTACAGGCGCACCCATGCTAACCTCCCATGGTGGACACCCCAGCTGTGTCTTCCATGGTGGATGAGTGGGAAAAGAAGTTCCCTTCTGCAAGACCCTTCACAAGCACCAGGCTGCCTGACTGTTAAGGTAGAGCTACAGACTTTCCCTGCTGAGCTCAGCATCACACCTGTGCCTCTGCTGAAGGAAACTTTCCACAAGTAGAAATTTCTGGAATGCAAGTCCTTCCATCTGGGTTTTTTGTCCCACAAGGGTGCTCCCTTGATTGGTACACTGTCTCTTCCCCTAGGAGTAGGAGTCTCTGAGAGCCAGACTACTCTGAATGCTGCTGCTTCTCTGGGTCTAGCTGCCCAGTGGAGCTGGCACACTCCAGGCTGGTGCTGGGGAATATCTGCAAGGGATCCAGTGATATGGCCTGTCTTCAAGTCTCCCAGCAGTGGGTACCAACACCAGCACTAATGGGGGTGACAGGGGAGTGATGTTGACTCTTTGAGATTCCTTGGTTATAAATAGCCTTAGTATGATGGCTTTCTCTAATGCTGGTTGTAGCAGTAATGATTTGGTCATGCGGAGAGACTCAGGACCTCCTGGTTAGCCAGGGTGCTGCAGGCAGTGGTGAGAGCTGAGGTCACACACGAGTTTTTCCTTTCTAGACAATCTGTTATTCTACCCAGAGATGCTGTAGTGGACTGTATTGGTTGGCCTCCAGCCAAGAGGTGGCGCTTGCAAGAGAGCACCAGCTGTGGTGGTAGTAGTGGGATTTGTGTTTGCTTTACGTTACCCAGGGGAGGTACTTTGGTGTCTCAGGCAATGGGTGGGGCCATAGAGCTCCCAAAAGTTTCTGCGTTTTGTGTTAAGCTACCCATGAGGAAGGAGGGGCAAAGCCAGGTGAGGGTTATGTCAGGCTGGTCTGTGCTCTGGCTTTCACTTGCTGGGCAAGCAGTGGCCCTCAAAGACTGTCTAGACAAATTGATACACTGTGGGTAAAAGTTCCAAGTATGCAAAATAGTCTTATTAGAACATTCCAATACTTCAATTTCCAGTAGCTGGACAAGAACCATTCATGATAATAAACCCGTCTGAAAATGTACAAGTTTGAGCAACTCAGACCTGCTGAGTCAACTGTTACCTGCATAGTCTACCTTCCTGGCCCTAGGCTCAGGCTATCTTAAAGGAAAACTATTATATTTCATAATAGATATATTAATATTAGCATGAAAATGTCCAACATTTCAAGGAGCTGGTGCAAGATATAGACTTGAAGAAGCAATTGATCCACCCCATAAAGCCATTGTATACATATTCATATTTTGTCCATATTTTTGTAATAATTTGATTTCTTCTTCCCTTGGTCTAATGATATATTTATCCTTTATGATAAACTTACCTAGAGTTATTTAGCATATTAATTGGTGGTTAACTAGATCTAGTTCCTGCTCAAGCCAATAATTTTTCACTAATAGCACATCCTAAGAAGGCTTTAATTAAATTTCACAATACATATAATTACCATTATCTGTATTATATGACTTATTAACATAAAGTTAGTCTTACTAGCAATGGTAATGTTATACTATATCGTGCAATGGTAATCATACAGTTTTGTTTTATTCCACAAGTCAGTAAGAGTTATTATACCTTACCGAACATAATTGGCCCTTGACCTCTTAGCAGATGTTCTTAGGGACAGATGTTGTCACAATGACTAGGATTCCTTTATTTCCAGGTTCCAAATCAGATGGTAGCTGGGTGGCTTTAACACAGACTGGGTGGCTCTAACAGTAGAAATTTATTTTCTCATAGTCTGGAGGCTAGAAGTCCAATATTAAAGTGTTGTCAGGCTTTGTGTCTTCTGACATCTCTCTTTGGCTTGCAGGTATCCACCTTCTTGCTTGTCCTTACAGGGTCTTTCCTCTGTGCATGTGCCTCTGGTTTCTCTTTGTATATTCAAATTTTCTCTTCATATAAGGACACCAGTCAGACTGAATTAGGGCCCATCCTAAAGGCCTCATTTTTGTTAAATTGCCTCTTTAAAGGACCTATCTCCAAATATAGTCACATTCCAAGGTACTGGGAGTTAGGGCTTCAACATGTGAATTTTGGGCAGGGACACAATTCAGCCCATAACATATGAGAACAAAACTAGTCATACTGTCATGATTTTACTTAGATGTTCTATTGTATGCTGTTATGTACCATCTCTTATGTCAATTATAAGAGTGTACTGCACTACGTGGTACAACTTATTTTGAACCATTCTTGGAGTGAGGACAGGCAGAATATGCCATTGTAAATTACTCTTAACTTACTAATCTGCTGTCTTTATGGATTTGGCTATTCTAAACGTTTTATATAAATGGAATTGTGTAATACTTGATCTATTTTAGTTAATTTTCATGTATTTCCTCACTTTCATGAGGAAAGAAAGTGACTTTGCTCTTTTGCATGTGGTCATTTAGTTGTCCCAACAACCCAGTTATTGAAAAGACTATTTATTCTCCATTAAATTCTCTTGCCAACCTTTTCAAGAATCAGTTGACCACAAATGTAAGGGTTTATTGCTGGATTATCAATTCTAGTTTATTGTTCTATGTGTCTATTCTTATGACAGTTTTGATTGCTATAGTTTTGTTGTAAGTTTTTATATCAGGGACTATGAGTCCTCCTACCTTATTATTCTTTTTCAGGATTGTTTTGGCTATTTGGGCACTTTGCAATTCATTATTGATTTTAGGATCAATGTTTCAGTTTCTACAAAATGGGTATTTGGATTTTGATAGGGATTGGATTGAATCTCTAGGTCACTTTGGGTAGTACTGACATTAATAGTAAGTCTTTCAGTCCATGAACATGAATGTCTTTTCATTTATTTAGGTCTTTAATTTCTTTCAACAGTGTTTTGTAGTTTTCAGTGTACAAGCCTTTCACCTCCTTTGTTACAGTTATTCCTAAATATTTTCTTCTTTTTGATGCTATTGTAAATGGAATTGTTTTCTTCGTTTTGTTTTGTATTGCTTATTCCTGGTATAGATGTAGTAGTAGTTTTGTGTGTTGATTTTCTATCCTGAAACTTTGCTGAATTCATTTATTAGCTTTAACTATTTTTTTAGGTGTGTGTATTCTGTAGGATTTTCCACATATAAGATCGTGTCATTAACATATAGAGATAGTTTTACCTTTTCCTTTCCACTTTGGATGCTTTCTATTTCTTTTCTAATTGCTGGAGCTAGAACTTTCATTACAATGTTTAATGAAACTAGTGAAAGCAAACAGCCTTGTCTTCTTACAGGTCTTAGGGAAAACAATTCAGACTCTCACCATTGAGCATCTTTATAAAATGTACCTCTTCATCTCTATTAACATGTATCGTTTAAAGTCTACTTTGGCTGATAATAGTATAGTCTCTCCAGTTTTCTTATGGTTTATCTTTGTATGCTATACCTTTTTCCCTCCTTTTACTTTTTTTTTTTAAATGACATTTCACTCTTGTTGCCCCGGCTGGAATGCAATGGCACCATCTATGCTCACCAAAACACCCGCCTCCTACGTTCAAGTGATTCTCCTGCCTCGGCCTCCCAAGTAGCTGGGATTACAGGCATGCGTCACCATGCCCAGCTAATTTTGTATTTTTAGTAGAGATGAGGTTTCTCCATGTTGGTCAGGCTGGTCTTGAACTCGTGACCTCAGGTGATCTGCCCTCCTTGGCCTCCCAAAGTGCTGGGATTACAGACATGAGCTACTGTGCCCAGCCAGATCCTTCTACTTTTAATCCACTTTAATCTTTGAACATAAAGTATCTCTCCTTAGATAAGATACAGTTAGATATTATTTTATTCATTCTTGCAATCTCTAACTTTTGATTGGATTGCTTAATCTATTCACATTTAATATTATTATTAATATAGTTGGATTTCTGTCTGAATTTTTACTTTTTCTTTTCTGCATATGTCATGCATTTCTTGTTCCTCTGTTCCCTTTTTTCTACTTTCTTTTGCATTTAGTGAATATTTTATAATGTTACACTTTAATCTTTTTTTACTACATGTTTTGTTAGTTTCTTATTGGTTACTTTAGGCCCTCCATATACATCTTAACAGAATCTCCTTAATATTCTATTAGAGATAGGAAAAGCCAGTGTTTTTTCTACTCTCACACACTCAACACAACATTTGTGATTCCAGATGTATAGGAATTTCTCTCTACACACCAAGCAATCAGTTCTCCAGCACACAGCAGCTAGGTGTCTCAATTCAATTCAATTCAATTCAATTCTGACACTACCAACATGGAGATGATGTCAGGTCTCACAGGTTAAGTGCTCAGTCTCACAAAACTGCCTCTTACATCACATGCCAGCGGCATAACCAAGTGGTTTTACCTGTGTTTATGACTGACCAGCTGTATCATATTTTTATTAAATTATTTAATTTGTAATTTTTATGGGTACATAGTAGGTGTATATATTTATGGGGTACATGAGAGGTTTTGATATAGGTATGCAATGCATAACCACATCATGGAGAATGGGGTATCCATCCCTTCAACCATTTATCCTTTATGTTACAGACAATCCAATTATACTCTTTTAGATATTTAGAAATGTACACTAAAGTAATTATTGACTATAGTCACCCTGTTGTGCTATCAAATAGTAGGTCTTATTCATTCTTTCTGACTGTAATTTTACACCCATTAAACATCATCAAATTCCCTCACCAGCCCCACTGCCCTTTCAAGCCTCTGGTAACTGACCTTTAACACCCTATCTCCATGGTTCAACTGTATTGATTATTAGATCCCACAAATAAGTGAGAACATGCAAAGTTTGTCTTTCTGTGCCTGGTTCACTTAACTTAACAGAATGACCTCCAGTTCCATCCATGTTGTTGCAAATAACTAGATCTCATTCATTTTTATAGCTGAATAGTAGTTTATTGTGTATATGTACCTTTTTTTAGCTTTTATTTTAAATTCGGGGTACAAGGGTAGATTTGTTACATAGGTAAACTTGCATCATGGGAGTTTGGTGTACAGATTATTTCATCACCCAAGTATTAAGCCTAGTACTCATTAGTTACATATTCTAATATCCTCTCCTTCTTCCCACCCTCCACCTTCTGAAAGGCCACAGTGTGTGTTGTTCCCTGCTAGGTGTCCATGTGTTCTTATCATTTAGCTCCCACTTAAAAGTGAGAACATGTGGTATTTGGTTTTCTATTCCTGTGTTTGCTAAGGATAATGACCTTCAGTTCTATCCTCATCTCTGCAAAGGATATGATCTCATTATTTCTTATGGCTGCATAGTATTCCATGGTGTATATGTACCGTATTTTCTTTATTCATTCCATTATCGATGGGCAGTTAGGTTGATTCCATGTCTTTGATATTGTGAATAGTGCTGCAATGAACATACATGTGCATGTGTCTTCATAATAGAATAATTTGAATTCCTTTGGACATATACTCAGTAATGGGATGGCTAGGTTGAATGGTATTTTTGTTTTTAGGTCCTTGAGGAATCACCATACTGTCTTCCACAATTGAACTAATTTACATTCCGACCAACAGTGTGTAAGCATCCCTTTTATTCCACAACCTTGCCAGCATCTGTTATGTTCTGATTTTTTAATAATAGCCATTGTGACTGGTATGAGATGGTATCTCATTGTGGTTTTAATTTGCATTTCTTTCATGATCAGTGATGTTGAGCTTTTTTTTATGTGATTGTTGGCTGCACATATGTCTTCTTTTAAAAAATGTCTGCTAATGTCTTTTTCCTACTTTTTAATTGGGTTGTTTTTTTTTCCTTGTAAATTAGCTTAAGTTGCTTATAGATACTAGATATTAGGCCCCCTAATATCTAGTATCTATACTAGATATTTGTCAAAGGCATAGTTTCCAAAAATTTTCTTCCGTTCTGTAGGTTGTCTGTTTACTCTGTTGATAGTTTCTTTGGCTGTGCAGAAGCTCTTTAGTTTAATTAGATTTCATTTTTCTGTCTTTGCTTTGGTTGCAGTTGCTTTTGGCATTTTCATTATGAAATCTTTGCCTGGGCATGTGTCCTGAATGGTATTGCCTAGGTTGTCTTCTAGGGTTTTTATAGTTTTGAGTTTTTCTTTCTTTCTTTTTATTGCATTTTAGGTTTTGGGGTACATGTGAAAAACATGCAATATTGTTGCATAGGTACACACATGGCAGTGTGATTTGCTGCCTTCCTCCCCATCACCTATATTTGGCATTTCTCCCCATGTTATCTCTCCCCAACTCCCCACCCCCCGCTGTCCCTCCCCTATTTCCCCCTGACAGACCCCAGCGTGTGATGCTCCCCTCCCTGTGTCCATGTGTTCTCATTGTTCAACACCCGCCTATGAGTGAGAACATGTGGTGTTTGATTTTCTGTTCTTGTGTCAGTTTGCTGAGAATGATGGTTTCCAGGTTGATCCATATCCCTACAAAGGACACAAACTCATCATTTTTGATGGCTGTGTAATATTCCATGGTGTATATGTGCCACATTTTTCCTGTCCAGTCTATCATCGATGGGCATTTGAGTTGTTTCCAGGTTTTTGCTATTGTAAACTGTGCTGCAGTGAACATTCGTGTGCATGTGTCCTTATAGTAGAACAATTTATAATCCTTTGGATATCTACCCAGTAATGGGATTGCTGGGTCAAATGGAATTTCTATTTCTAGGTCCTTGAGGAATCGCCACACTGTCTTCCACAATGGTTGAACTGATTTACACTCCCACAAACAGTAGAAAAGTGTTCCTATTTCTCCACATCCTCTTCAGCATCTGTTGTCTCCAGATTTTTTAATGATCGCCATTCTAACTGGCATGAGATGGTATCTCAATGCAGTTTTGATTTGCATTTCTCTAATGACCAGTGATGATGAGCACTTTTTCATATGTTTATTGGCCTCATGTATGTCTTCATTTGAAAAAGTGTCTGTTCATATCCTTTGCCCACTTTTGAATGGGCTTGTTTATTTCTTGTAAATCTGTTTTAGCTCTTTGTAGATTCTGGATATCAGCCCTTTGTCAGATGGGTAGACTGCAAAAATTATTTCTCATTCTGTTGGTTGCCAATTCACTCTAATTACTGTTTCTTTTGCCGTGCAGAAGCTGTGGAGTTTGATTAGGTCCCATTTGTCTATTTTGGCTTTTGTTGTCAATGCTTTTGGTGTTTTGGTCATGAAGTCCTTGCCTGTGCCTATGTCCTGAATGGTTTTGCCTAGATTTTCTTCTAGGATTTTTATGATATTGGGTCTTATGTTTAAGTCTTTAATCTATCAGGAGTTAATTTTAGTGTAAGGTGTCAGGAAGGAGTCCAGTTTCTGCTTTCTGCACATGGCTAGCCAGTTTTCCCAACACCGTTTATTAAACAGGGAATCCTTTTCCCATTGCTTGTTTTTGTCAGGTTTGTCAAAGATCAGATGGTTGTACATGTGTTGTGTTGCCTCCGAGGCCTCTGTTCTGTTCCATTGGTCTATATCTCTGTTTTGGTACTTGAGTTTTTCATTTAAGTCTTTAATCCGTCTCGAGTTGATATTTGTATACGGTGTAAGGAAGGGGTCCAGTTTCAATATTCTGCGTATGGCTAGCCTGTTATTCCAGCATCGTTTATTGAATAAGGTCTCCTTTCACCATTGCTTGTTTTTGTCAGGGCTCTCAAAGATCAGATAGTTGCAGGTGTGTGGTCTTATTTCTAATTTCTGTATTCTGTTCCTTTGGTCTATGTGTCTGTTTTTGTACCAATACCATGCTATTTTTGTTACTGTAGCCCTATAGTAGAGTTTAAATTTGAGTAGTATGATGCCTCCAGTTTGTTCTTTTTGCTTAAGATTTCCTTTGCTATTCTGGCTCCTTGTTGGTTTGATATGAATTTTAAAAGAGTTTCTGAGGCCTCTGTTTTGTTCTATTGGTCTATATATCTGTTTTGGTACCAGCACCGTGCTGTTTTTGTTACTGTAGCATTGTAGTATAGTTTGAATTCAGGTAGAATGATGTCTCCAGCTTTATTTTATTGTTTTTTTTTTTTTTTTTTTTTTTTTTTTTT
>PVKV010028037.1:0-25550 GCA_004027835.1 Alouatta palliata | reverse complement strand
TGAGTGAGTTTCTTAATCCTGAGTTCTAATTCGATTGCACTGTGGTCTGAGAGACTGTTTGTTATGATTTCCATTCTTTTGCATTTGCTGAGGGGTGATTTACTTCCAATTATGTGGTCAATTTTAGAGTAAGTGCAGTGTGGTGCTGAGAAGAATGTATATTCTGTGGGTTTGGGGTGGAGAGTTCTGTAGATGTCTGTTAGGTCTGCTTGGTCCAGATCTCAGTTCAAGTCCTGGATATGCTTGTTAATTTTTTGTCTTGTTGATCTGTCTAATATTGACAGTGGAGTGTTAAAGTCTCCCACTATTACTGTGCGGGAGCCTAAGTCTCTTTGTTGGTCATTAAGAACTTGCTTTATGTATCTGGGTGCTCCTGCGTTGGGTTCATATATATTTAGGAGAGTTAGCTCTTGTTGCATTGATCCTTTTACCATTATATAATGCCCTTCTTTGTCTTTTTTTATCTTTGTTGGTTTAAAGTCTTTTTATTAGAGACTAGGATTGCAACCCCTACTTTTTTTTGCTCTCCATTTGCTTGGTAAATCCTCCTCCATCCCTTTATTTTGACTCTATGTATGCCTTTGCATGTGAGATGGGTCTCCTGAATACAGCACACTGATGGTTCTTGACTTTTTATCCAGTTTGCCAGTCTGTGTCTTTTGATCGGGCATTTAGCCCATTTACATTTAAGGTTAAGATTATTATGTGTGAGGCCGGGCATGGTGGCTCACGCCTGTAATCCAAGCACTTTGGAGGCCAAGGTGGGTGGATCACCTGAGGCCGGGAGTTCAAGACCAGCCTGACCAACATTGTGAAACCCTGTCTTTAAAAAAAAAAAAAAAAAAAAAAAGATTATTATGTGTGAATTTGATCCTGCTGTTTTGATGCTAGCTGGCTGTTTTGCCTGTTAGTTGGTGCAGTTTCTTCATAATGTCGGTGTTCTTTACAATTTGTTTTTGCAGTGGCTGGTACTGGTTGCTCCTTTCCACGTTTAGTGCTTCCTTCAGGAGCTCTTGTAAGGCAGATCTGGTGGTGACAAAAATCTCTCAGCAATTGCTTGTCTGTAAAGGATGTTATTTCTCCTTCGCTTATGAAGCCTAGTTTGGCTGGATATGAAATTCTGGGTTGAAAGTTCTTTTCTTTAAGGATGTTGAATATTGGCCCCCATTCTCTTCTGGCATGTAGGGTTTCTGCCGAGAGATCCACTGTGAGTCTGATGGGATTCCCTTTGTGGGTAACCTGACCTTTCTCTCTGGCTTCCTTAGCATTTTTTCCTTCATTTCAACCATGGTGAATCTGACAATTATGTGCCTTGGGGTTGCTTTTCTCCAGGAATATCTTTATGGTGTTCTCTGTATTGCCTCAGTTTGAATGTTGGCCTGCCTTGCTAGGTTGGGGAAGTTCTCCTGGATAATAACCTGAAGAGTGTTTTCCAACTTGGTTTCATTCTCCCTGTCACATTCAGGTACACCTGTCAAATGTAGATTTGGTCTTTTTACATAATCCCGTATTTCTTGGCGGCTTTGTTTATTTCTTTTCACTCTTCTTTCTCTAATCTTGCCTTCTCATTTTATTTCATTGAATTGATCTTCAATCTCTGATATCCTTTCTTCTGCTTGATCAATTCAGCTACTGAAACTTGTATACGCTTCACAAAGTTCTCATGCTGTGTTTTTCAGTTTCATCAAGTTGTCTGTTCTCTAAGCTGGTTATTCTAGTTAGCATTTCATCTAACCTTTTTTCAAGCTGTTAGTTTCCTTGCATTGAGTTAGGACCTGCTCCTTTAGCTTGGAGAAGTTTGTTATTACCCACCTTCTGAAGCCTGCTCCTGTCAATTCGTCAAACTCATTCTCTATCCAGTTTTGTTCCCTTGCTGGTGAGGAGATGTGATCCCTTGGAGGAGAAGAGGCATTCTGGTTTTTGGCATTCTGGCATTTCAGACTTCTTATGCTGGTTTCTTCCCATGTTCATGGATTTATCTACCTTTGGTCTTTGAAGTTGGTGACGTTTGGATGGGGTTTCTAAGTGGACATCCTTTCTGTTGATGTTGAAGCCATTTCCTTCTGTTTTTTAGTTTTCCTTCTAACAGGCCCCTCTGCTGCAGGTCTGCTGGAGGTCCACTCCAGACCCTGCTTGCCTGGGAATCGCCCACAGGGACTACAGAGCAGCAAAGATTTGCTGCCTGTTCCTTCATCTGGTAGCTTTGTTCCAGAAGGGCACCCACCAGATGTCAGCCAGAGCTGTCCCATATGAATTGTCTCTTAGGATACATGGCGGTCAGGGAGCCACTTGAGTAGGCAGTCTGTCCCTTACTGGAGCTCAAGTGCTGTGCTAGGAGATCCATTGCTCACTGCAGAGCTGCTGGGCAGGGACGTTTAAGTCTGCTGAAGTGGAACCCACAACCACCCCTTTTCCCAGGTGCTCTGTCCCAGGGAGGTGGGGGCTTTCTTTATAAGTCCCTGACTGGCTGCTGCCTTTTTTCAGTGATACCCTGCCCCGCAGGAAGGGAGTCTAGTCACAATGTGCCTGCAGAGGCTTTGCTGAGCTGCCTTGGGCTCTGCCCAATTGCTATGTAAATTTCCAGCGACTTTGTTTACACAAACAAGTTTACAATACCTGGGCCTCGGTAATGGCGGACACCCCTCACCCCTCCGAGCTCGAACGTCCATGGTCGAGCTCAGACTGCTGTGCTGGCTGCGAGAATTTGAAGCCAGCAGATCTTAGCTTGCTGGTCTTCCTGGGGGTGGGACCCGCCGACCCAGATCACTTGGCTCCCTGGCTTCAGCCCCGTTTTTCAGGGGAATAAGCGGTTCTCACTGGTTCCAGGTGCCACTGGCATCTGCTGCAGCTAACGCGGCTGCCCAGTTTTGTGCTGGAAACCTGGGGCGCTGGTGTTGTAGGCACCGGAGGGAATCTCCTGGTCTGTGGGTT
This sequence comes from Alouatta palliata, assembly GCA_004027835.1. Taxonomy (NCBI): domain Eukaryota; kingdom Metazoa; phylum Chordata; class Mammalia; order Primates; family Atelidae; genus Alouatta; species Alouatta palliata. The sequence continues at coordinate 22,619 of PVKV010028037.1, read as the reverse complement.
GTGAAGACCGTGGGAAAAGCACAGTATCTGAGCCAGAGTGCCAGAGCATAATGGCTTCCCTTGGCTAGGAGAGGGAGTTTGCTGGCCCCTTGCGCTTCCCGGGTGAGGTGACACCCCACCCTGCTTCGGTTAGCCCTCCTTGGGCTAAATCCACTGTCCAGCCAGTTCTAGTGAGGAACCTGGTACTCAGGTGGAAATACTCGCCTTCTGCATCACTCTCACTGGGTACTGCGGACTGGAGCTGTTCCTATTTGTCCGTCTTGGTGGAATTCCCCCCTTGGCATGGTAAATTTTACGGTATGTGAATTATGTCTGAATTTGAAGAATAAGAAGTGGGCCAGCATTTTCATGAGCTCAGAGGAAGAATGAGCTCATTTTAGCCTCTGAACACAGGATATCAGCCCTCCTACATAGGCCATTTTCTTAACCAGGGACCTCCTGTAGCTTCATAGATACAAAGCTCTTGTTGCAGTGGGTACCATCTTGGGAGTCTTTTTACGGTGGAACCAGCTCAGGAAAACCTAGTTTATGCTGAGCTCTCTGGCATAATGAGAGTGTGGGTATTATTTGGTCTGTGTTCCTTCTCTTCCTGTGAGATGCATTAATAAGCCTTGTTTCTTTTTTTAAAATTAAAATTTTAAGTTACAGGATACATGTGCAGGATGTCCAAGTTTGTTACACAGGTAAACATGTGCCATGGTGGTTTGCTGCACCTATCAACCCGTCACCTAGGTATTAAGCCCTGCATACATTAGCTATTTATCCTAGTGTTCTCCCTCCACCCCCGCTACAGACTCCAGTATGTGTTGTTCTCCTCCCTGTGTCCATGTATTTCCATTGTTCAGCTCCCACTTACAAGTGAGAACATGCAGTGTTTGGTCTATTGCTCTTGCTTTAGTTTGCAGAGGATAATGGCTTCTAGCTCCATCCATGTCACTGCAAAGAACGTGATCTCATTCCTTTTTATGGCTACATAGTATTCCATGGTACATATGTAACACTTTTTTTTTTTTTATCCAGTCTGTCGTTGATGGGCATTTGGGTTGAGTCCCTGTCTTTGTTTTTATGAATAGTGCTGCAGTGAACATATGCATGCATGTATCTTTATAATACAATGATTTATATTCCTTTGGGTATATAACCAGTAATAGGATTGCTGGGTCAAATGGTATTTCTGGCCGGGCGCAGTGGCTCACACCGTAATCATAGCACTTTGGGAGGCCAAGGCAGGCAGATCATCTGAGGTCAGGAGTTCGAGACCAGCCTGGCCAACATGGTAAAACCCCATCTCTATTAAAAATACATAACTTAGCCCAGGTGTTGTGGCATGCACCTGTAGTCCTACCTACTCAGGAGGCTGAGGCAGGAGAATCACTTGAACCTGGGAGGCAGAGGCTGCAGTGAGCCAAGATCAAGCCACTGCACTCCAGGCTGGGTGAGAGTAAGACTCTGTCTTAAAAAAAAAAAAAAAAATTCTTGTATTCACAAGGAATGCAAAAAAAAAAAAATTCTAGTTCTTTGAGTAATCGCCACACTGTCTTCTACAATGATTGAAGTAATTTACATCCCAACAACAGTGTGAAAGCATTCCTGTTTCTCCACAGCCTCGCCAGCATCTGTTGTTTCTTGACTTTTTAACAATCGGCATTCTGACTGGTGTGAGATGGTGTCTCAATGTGGTTTTGATTTGCATTTGTCTAATGATTGGTGATGTTGAGCTTTTTCTTATGTGTTTATTGGCTGCATAGACATCTTTTGATAAGTGACTGTTCATGTCCTTTGCCCACTTTTTAATGGTTTTTTTCTTGTAAATTTGTTTAAGTTCCTTGTAGATTCTGATATTAGACCTCTGTCAGACGGATAGATTGCAAAAACTTTCTCCCATTCTGTGTTTGTCGGTTCACTCTGATGGTAGTTTCTTTCACTATGCAGAAGCTCTTTAGTTCAGTTAGAGCCCATCGGCCAATTTTTGCTTTTGTTGCAACTGCTTTTGACATTTTTGTCATGAAATCTTTGCTTGTGCCTATGTCCTGAATAGTATTACCTAGATTTTCTTCTAGGGTTTTTATAGTTTTGGGTTTTACATTTAAGTCTTTATTCCATCTTGAGTTAATTTTTGTATAAGGAAAGGGTCCAGTTTTAATTTTCTGCATATGACTAGACAGTTCTCCCAGCACCATTTATTAACCCACAGCCAATTTCATACTGAATGGGCAAAGGCTGGAAGCATTTCCCTTGAAAACCAGTAGAAGACAAGGATGCCCTCTTTCACCACTCCTATTCAACATAGTAGTGGAAGTTCTGGCCAGGGTAATCAGGCAACAGAAAGAAATAAAGTGTATTCAAACAGGAAGAGAGGAAATCAAACTGTCTTTGTTTGCAGATGAACATGATCCTAAATCTAGAAAACCCCATCATCTCAGCCCAAAAGCTTCTTAAGCTGATAAGCAACTTCAGCAAAATTTCAGGATACAAAATCAATGTGCAAAAATCACAAGCATTCCTATACACCAATAATAGACAAGCAGAGAGCCAAATCATGAGGGAACTCCCATTCACAATTGCCACAAAGAGAATAAAATACCCAGGAATACAGCTAACAAGTGAAATGGAGGATATCTTCAAGGAAATGAGAGAGGATACAAACAAATGGAAAAACATTCCATTTCATGGACAGGAAGAATCAATCTTGTGAAAATGGCCATACTGCCCAAAGTAATGTATAGATTAATTGCTAGTCCCATTGAACTATCATTGACATTCTTCACAGAATTAGAAAAAAACTACTTTAAAATTCATATGGAACCAAAAAAGGACCCATATAGCCAAGACAATCTTAAGCAAAAGGAACAAAGCTGGAAGCATCAGGCTGCCAGACTTCAAATTATACTACGAGGTGACAGTAACCAAAACAGCATGGTACTGCTACAAAACAGACACATAGACCAGTGGAACAGAATAGAGATCTCAGAAGTAAGAGCACACATCTGCAACCATCTGATCTTCGACAAACATGACAAAAACAAGCAATGGGGAAAGGATTCCCTATTTAATAAGGCTTGTTTTGATTTTGATTTAAACTCAGCATGTTAGGTATGGGCATGCCATGTGATAGTTTGAATATACATTCCCGTCAAACCTCATATTGGATTATGATCCCAGTGTTGGAGATGGGGCCTGGTGGGAGGTATTTGAATCATGGGGGTGGATCCCTCAATTGCTTGGTGCTGTCCTCACAATAGTGAGTGAATTCTCACAAGATGTGACTATTGCAAAGTGTGGCACGTCCTCCACGTCCCAATTTTCTCTCTCTTGTTCCTGCTCCCAGCACGTGAGACACCTGCTCCCCCTTCACCTTCTGCCATGGTTGTAAGCTTCCTGAGGCCTCCCCAAAAGCAGATGTCAGCCTTCTGCTTCATATACAGCCTTCAGAACCATGAACCAATTAAACACCTCTTTCTTTTCTTTTCTTTTCTTTTTTTCTTTGTAGATGGTGTCTCGCTCTGTTGCCCAGGCTGAGTGCAGTGGTACAATCATGGCTCACTGCAACCTCTGCCTCCCGGGTTCAAGCGATTCTTCTGCCTCAGCCTCCTGAGTAGCTGGGACTACAGGCACACACCACCAAGCCCAGCTAATTTTTATATTTTTAGTAGAGACGCAGTTTGACCATATTGGCCAGGCTGGTCTCCAACGCCTGACCTCATGATCCACCCACCTTGGCCTCCCAACATACTGGGATTACAGGCATGAGCCACTGCGCCCAACCTAAACCTCTTTTCTTTTCCTTTTTTTTTTTTTTTCGGAGATGGAGTTTCACACTTGTTGCCCAGGCTGGAGTGCAATGGCATGATCTCGCCTCACTGCAACCTCCTGTCCTCTGAGTTCAAGCAATTCTCCTGTCTCAACTTACCGAGTAGGTGAGATTACAGGTGCGAGCCACCACACTTGGCTAATTTTTATATTTTTAGTAGAAATGGGGTTTCACCATGTTAACCAGGCTGATCTTGAACTCCTCACCGCAGGTTATCCACCCACCCGCCTCAGCCTCCCAAAGTGCTGGGATTACAGACGTGAGCCACTGTGCCTGGCCTAAACCTCTTTTCTTATCAATGATCCAGTCTCAGGTATTGATAGCAGCACAGGATCAGCCTGAGCCAGCATGAAGTACTGCTCAGCCATCAAAAGGAACACATCATGGGTACATGCAGCATGTGGATGGGCCTCAGGGACATTGTGGCACTGCACTGAGTGACAAAAGGACATCTCAAAAGGTTGCATATAGGATGATCCCAATTACATCAGATTCTAGAAACGGAAGATTATAGAGACAGAGAACAAAGTTATGGAGAGCAGGAGTTAGGGATGGCAAGGGAATGGCTTGGGTGTGAATATGAAACGGTAGGCCAAGGGAGCCCTTGTAGGGGACAGAAGAGTTCTGTACTATGAATGCAATGACAGTGACGCAACTCTACACTGTGACAAATTGTCATAAAACTAGATACCTGCTTTATGCCACTGTCAAATTCCTAGTTTCTATGTTGTACTCTAATTATGTAAGATGTAACTACTGGGGGAAACTGGAAAAAGGGCACATGGGATTCTTTGGTACTATCGTTGTAGACTTCCTGCGACTCTATAGTTATTTCAAAAGAGTTCAGTCAGAAGCACACGCACACATATGAATGCACACACGTACACATGCACACACGCACACGCACATGCCTGTACACATACACACACTCGTGCACACAAGCACACACAGTACACACATGCATGCATATGTACACGTGCACGCACACATACACATACACACATGCACAGACATACATGCACACACGCACCTGCACATGCATGCACACGCACGGACACATGCACAATGTATGCATGTACACAGGTACACGTTCACACATGCACATGCGCATGTACACATGCACACACACGCACCCACATGCACCCACGAGCACATAGTGTGCTGCCATCTTCCACGTCTCCGTCCACTGGGCATAACAGCTCCCATTCTGCCCTCAACCCCACGAATCTGGTCCTTATCCACCTCGGCTCCCTTCAGCATGTGTCTCCTGCCTGGGTACTTCACTGTGAGACACAGGGAATGTTAGACACGCCTGGCTCCACCCAGCGCATGAGTTCTTAACGTGCAGGCCATAGTCCAGTGTGCCACGCTCAGCTGAGATGCTTTTGAAAGTAGCGGGACACCTCATGCAAAACAGCACAGTGGTTCTCAGAGCAGCATCCTGGAGCCACAGTGTCCACAGCACCTGGGAACTTATCCGGAGTGAAAATGATCGGGTTTCCCCCAGACCCACTGAAGCAGAAGTGCTGGGGGGCTGAGAAATCTGTTCTTTAAGCCCCCAGGTGATTCTGATGCTCCTCATGGAAGTTTGAGGACCGCTGGCCAGTGAAATCAGGGGCTCAGAAACAGTCCCAGACTCTACAGGACATTGTGCTTTGTCGCCCACATCCAACCACCTGGACTGCGCCGTGTAGCAAGCCGCTCCAATTATTCTTCTGCATGTTATATGTGATCAACCATCTACCTAGGGTGGGATTCGGGCAGCATCTTACCATCTAACTAATTAGGATGTTCACCCTCTTTACAGGCAGAAATAAAGGATTTTTTCTCTTTTTTTCTTTTTTTGAGACCAAGGTTCGTTCTTCGCCCAGGCTGGACTGCAGTGGCACAATCTTGGCTCACTGCAACCTCCGCCTTCCAGTTTCAAACAATTCTCCTGCCTCAGCCTCCCAAGTAACTGGGATTACAGGTACTCACCACCATGCCCAGCTAATTTTTGTATTTTTAGTAGAGACAGGGTTTCACTGTGTTGGCCAGGCTGGTCTTGAACTCCTGACCTCGTGATCTGCCCACCTTGGCCTCCCAAAGTGCTGGGATTACCAGCGTGAGCCACTGAGCCCAAATGAAGTAAAGGTTTTTAAAACAAAGCAAATTTCTTAAAGAAACAAGTGAATTAAATCGACAAACCTAGGCAGAGAGGAAAGAGAAGGAGTCCATGTGCCTCACGCCCTGCGTACCAGAATGAATCCTGCAGAACTTACCTTTGGCAGAGGAAGGTGGTTCTGTTGGTAACTGGCTGGGGGTCGCTAACTGGCTGGGGGTCACAGAGGTTCCTGGGAAATCAGAAAATGAGAAACATGCTCCAGTCGTGTGAGTCCTCAACAAATAATGAAACATCTCTGTAACCTAGTTTTCTCACCTGAAAAATAAGTCTAAAGTAGCTTATATCAGTGGACTGATGTGGATGTTTGAGGCCAGGCGCGGGACTCACACCTGTAATCCCAGCATTTTGGGAGGCAGAGGCAGGCAGATCACGAGGTCAGGAGTTCAAGACCATCCTGGCCAATATGGTGAAATCCCATCTCTACTAAAAATACAAAAATTAGCCAGGCATGGTGGCAGGCATCTGTAGTCTCAGCTACTCTGGAGGCTGAGGCAGGAGAATCGCTTGAACCCGGGAGACAGAGGCTGCAGTGAGCAGAGGTCATGCTATTGCATTCCAGCCTGGGCGACAGAGCGAGACTCCGTCTCAAAAAAAAAAGTCGAAGCTATCATTAGTAATAATGCATTGTATATTTCAAAATTCTTAAAAGAGTAGACATTCTTACTACAAAGAAATTATAAGATGGTCAGGTGCAGTGACTGATGCCCATAATCCCAACACATTCAAAGGCAGGAGCATCCGCTGAGCCCAGGAGTTCAAGACCAGCCTGAGCAACATAGTGAAACTCCGTCTGTACAAAAAATACAAAAATAGCGGGGCATGACGGTGCACACCTGTAGTCCCAGCTACTAGGGAGGCTGTGGTGGGAGGATCACGGAACCTGGGAGGCAGAGGTTGCAGTGAACCAAGATCACACCACTGCACTCCATCCTGGGTGACCGAGACCCCGTCCCAAAAAAAGAAGAATTGATAAGTAGGTAAGGTAGTGGCTGGCGAGGTAGTGGATACGTCAGCTAGCTTGATGTAATCATTGCACAGTGCATACATGTATCAACACGTTACATTGTACCCTGTAAACGTATACAGTGATTTGCCAATTACAAATTTAGAAAACAAGAATGAAAGACTGATGGCGTCTACAGTGTGAATGAACCTTGAACATGTTATGCGAAGTAAAAGAAACCCGTCACGAAAGACCACGTAGCGTATGACTCCATTTATATGAAATGCCCAGAGAAGGCAAATTTATATAAAAATAAAGTAGACAGGTGGTTTCCTGGAGCTGGGAGTGGGAAGGGGAAGTGACCACAAGCAGGCACGAGACCTTTTTAGGGGGATGGAAGTTGGTAAAATTGGATTGTGGTGATTACACAACTCCAAAAACTTCTTAAAATGTATTGAATTGAGGCCAGGTGCGGTGGCTCACGCCTGTAATCCCAGCACTTTGGGAGGCTGAGGCAGGCGGATCACCTGAGGTCAGGAGTTCGAGACCAGCCTGGCCAACATGGTGAAACCCCGTCTCTACTAAAAATACAAAAATTAGCTGAGTGTGGTGGCACATATCTGTAATCCCAGGTACTCAGGAGGCTGAGGCAGGAGAATCACTTGAACCTGGGAGGTGGAGGTTGCAGTGAGCTGAGATCACGCCGTTGCACTCCAGCCTAGATGATAGAGTGAGACTCCATCAAAAAAGGAAAGCCTGCATCCTCCCAGCTGCCTGCAGCCCGGGGCTTCCTGCCCTCCATTTCCTTCGCACCTGGGGCCCCTCCCCTTGGAATGGCCATCAGGACCTATAAAGGTTGAGGAAGAAAGTTTGGTCTGCAACACCCCTACCTGTGACCACGAGCTCCAGGGGATCACTGGGTGCCGACCACAGGTATGGGACCCTTCTGGAGAAGCTGTAGCACCGGTAGGTCCCGCTGTGGGCAGCGGTCACCGTGGTGATGGGGAAGCTAGCCCGGTACCATCTCTCAGGATTCTTGTAGGGTCCAGGGTCTCCCTCCTTGTACAGAGCAAATTGGTCAAAGCCATATTTGGTCTGACACTGTAGGGTCACATCCCCTCCTGGGGACACTGCTGGGCCAGGCTGGGCTGAGAGCGAGGGCTTGGGAAAAACTCCTGGGAGGAAAGGAAGTCTGGTGTTAAAGGCCAGTATCTCAGCTGGGGCTGGGAGGTCCCCCCACCTCCCTAAGCTGGGGAGCTTTATGGCTGTATCCCTCCCCTGCCCAAGCTCAGAGAGAGGTCAAGTCATGAGTGGTTGACGGAGTGAGGCTGTGCTCAAATCCTAGGGCCTGGTGCAAACCCTGGTTCTGCCTTTAGGGGCTAGTGGCCCTGGAGACCAATCTCCCTCTGTATCTGAGCCTCACTGCCTTGTTTTGTTAAAATGGGGATGATAAGGCCGGGTGCTGTGGCTCATGCCTGTAATTCCAGCATTTTGGGAGGCCGAGGCAGGCGGATCACCTGAGGTCGGGAGTTTGAGAGCAGCAGCCTGACCAACATGGAGAAACCCCATCTCTACTAAAAGTACAAAACTCAGCCGGGTGTGGTGGCGCGTGCCTGTAATCCCAGCTACTCAGGAGGCTGAGGCAGGAGGCTTGCACCCAGGAGTCGGAGGTTGCGGTGAGCCAAGATCACACCATTGCACTCCAGCCTGGGTGACAGAGTGAAACTCCATCTCAGAAACAAAAAGGAGCAGGGGATGACTGAATGAGACAGTACACAGCGAGCATTTAGCAGAGTGCCTGTGACCTAGGAAGCACTCGAAATATGATGATAGCAAGTAAAGAGCTTCAGCTTAGGCTATGCCGGAAGCTTATACTCCAGCATGCCATTGTTACACTGTAAACGTGGCTGAAAGTGCCAGCTTCCAGGCGCCTTCCGAACTCACGTATCGATTCCGTGAATCCTCACAAACACCTACGAAGTCATCACTATTAATGTCCCTATTTTATAAATGAAACTGGCCGGGCACAATGGCTCACGCCTGTAATCCCAGCACTTTGGGAGGCTGAGGCAGGCGGATCGCCTGAGGTTGGGAGTTTGAGACCAGCCTGACCAACATGGAGAAACCCCATCTCTACTAAAAATACAAAATTAGCCAGGCATGGTGGCGCATGCCTGTAGTCCCAGCTAGTCAGGAGGCTGAGACAGGAGAATCACTTGAACCTGGGAGGCAGAGTTAACAGTGATCTGAGATCGCACCATTGCACTCCAGCCTGGGCAACAAGAGTGAAACTCCGTCTCAAAAAAAATAAAAACAAAGAAACTAAGGCACATGGTGTTAAATAATTTGTCCAACCCCAGGTAACAATACTGCAGTGTACACTTGAAATTTCCTAAGAGGGCAGATTATAAGTGTTCTCACACCAAAAAAAAGTTAACTGTGGGAGGTGATGTGTGTTGATTAGCTTGATGGTGGTAACTATCACAGTGGATACGTATATCAAAACATCAAGTTGTATACCTCAGATATATCCATTTTTCTTTTCTTTTTTTTTTTTTTTTAAATACAGAGTCTTGCTCTGTCAACCAGGTTGGAGTGCAGTGGCTTGATCACAGATCCCTGCAGCCTCGACCTCCCTGGCTCAAGCTATCCTCCTGCCTCAGCCTCCTGAGTAGCTGGGATTATAGGTGCTTGCTACCATGCTCCACTAATTTTTAATTTTTCTGTAAAGATGGGGTCTCACTATGTTGCCCAGGCTGGTCTCTAACCCCTGAGCTCAAGTGATCCTTCCGCCTCAGCCTCCCAGAGTGCTGGGATGACAGGTGTGAGCCGCTGGGACCAGTGCTTTCGTATTGTTTAGTTGTAAAAAATGTAAGATGTTAACCTGAGGGGATCCCGGGTGAAATGTTTCCATTTGTATTATCTTTTGCAACTTTTCTGTCAGTCTAAAAATTAATCCAGAACAAAGATTTTGGTGGTGGTGATGGTCGTTTTTGAGACAGAGTCTCACCCTGTCACCAAGGCTGGAGTGCGGTGGCGCGATCTCGGCTCACTGCAACCTCCACCTCCCAGGTTCAGGCAATTCTCCTGTCTCAGCCTCCCAAGTAGCTGAGACTATAGGTGGCGCTACCACACCCGGCTAATTTTTGTATTTTTAGTAGAGATGGGGTTTCACCATATTGGTCAGGCTGGTCTCAAACTCCTGATCTCAGGTGATCCACTCACCTTGGCCTCCCAAAGTGCTGGGATTACAGGTGTGAGCCACCATGCCCAGCCTCTTTTTTTTTAATGCCTTTTGCGAAAACTGTCAAGAGACCCCATCTTTACAAAAAAAAAAAAAAAATCCGCTGGGCGTGGTGGCACACAGCTATAGTCCCAGCAACTTGGAAGGCTGAGGCAGGAGGATCGCTTGAGGCCAGGAGGTAGAGGCTGCAGCGAGCCAAGATTGGCCATTGCACTCCACTGTGGGTGACACAGCAAGTCGCTGTGTCCAAACAATAAAATATTATTCACATTGATCCATAAATGTCACGGCACCACCACCCACTAGGCCAGTGCCTCACTTGCCTCACCCTAATCCGGGCCCTAATCCCTGTTCTCAGTGTCTCCCATTTTTTTTGAGACGGAGTTTCACTCTTGGCGTCCAGGTTGGAGTGCAGGGACTCGATCTTGGCTCACTGCAACCTCGTCTCCCGGGTTCAAGCAATTCTCCTGCCTCAGCCTCCCGAGTAGCTGGGATTACAGGCATGCACCACCATGCCTGGCTAATTTTGTGTTTTTAGTATAGATGGGTTTCTCCATGTTGGTCAGGCTGGTTTTGAACTCCCAGCCTCAGGTGATGCGCCCACCTCGGCCTCCCAAAGTGCTGGGATAAGAGGCGTGAGCCACTGCGCCCTGCCTAAGGTCCCCCATATTTGTGTCCCGAACGGAGGCCCATACAGTCCCAGGCTCCAATCCCCTGTCCTTTACCGGTGGCAACGAGCTCCAGCTGGTCGCTGGGCGGGGACCAGCGGCTTCCGTTTTGGTAGGAGCAGCGGTAGCGTCCAGCGGCACTTTGCTTCATGGCCGGGATGAGGAGCACTGCCTGATCCCGGTAGCTGTTGGAACTCAGCTTCTCCAGGCGGTATAGGTCCACACCTGGAGGTCCCTGGCACCGTAGGGTCACTGGCTTCTCCAGGGGCACCAGGGAGCTGGGCAGAGCCTGCAGGGAGGGCTTGGGGAGTGGTCCTGGAAGAGGAGCAGGGCTGGGTCAGCCTCCCCGCAGACCCCCTCATGGGACCCACTTCCCCCGCTTCCGTAGCGTATCCCACAGGAGGGAAGGACTCACCGCTCTGTGCTTGCACGTGCCCCAGACACAGCCCTGAGGAGAGAAGAAAGAGACCAGAGGCCGGGACTCAATTTTATTGACATTGCTGCCTGCTGGGCGTGGTGACAAGACATTTGCCTGCATGTGCTTTATTCTCTCCTAACCACTTATTTCTTCAAAAGACACACAGGCATGTAATTTCAGTGAGAGAAGCCAGTCAGAAAAAGCCACATAGTTTGCAACGTCATTTACATGAAATATCCAGAAGGGGTAAATCTACAGAAGGCAGAGAAGAAAACAGACACGTGGCTGGGGGTGGTCGGGACAGCGAGGACGAGAGGTGACTGCTTGACGGGCGTGGGGTTTCCTCGGAGGTGCCGTAATGTTTTGCAATTAGATGGAGGGGTGGTGTTGCACAGCACTGAATGTACCAATTTTCAGGTAAAGCAGACTTTTGGTTCTGTTCATTTCACCACAGTTACAACTGTTTTAAGGCCAGGCACAGTGGCTCGCACCTGTAATCCCAGCACTTTGGGAGGTCAAGGAGGCCAAAGCGCCTAAGGTCAGGGGCTGGAGACCAGCCTGGGCAACATAGTGAGACCTGATTTCTAGCAAAAAAAAAAAAAAATTAGGCAGGCATGGTGCTGTGCGCCTGTGGTCCAGGCTACTTGGGGTGGCTGAGGTGGGAGGATTCCTTGAGCCCAGGAGGTCAAGCCTGCAGGGAGCCAAGATGGTGCCCACTGCACTCCAGCCTGGACAACCTTGTGAGGCCCCATCTCAAACAGGAGATCTTTTGAAAGTCAAGTGGAGATTCCTTGTCCATCCTGTCCGGCTCCCACCATTGCCCCTGCCCTGCATACTTTACTATTTCTGTTGTTCCTTCTGGCATTTTTTTACATTTTCATGGTTCTAGAAAAAAGTATGCATACTGCTGTCTGTGGGTTCATTAGTGTTAGGCATTCACACTGACCTCCTCAGTGGGTGTGAGGAGTGTGACCTCAGACATTGCCGTCCCTTCATCTCCTCCCTTCCGTCTCCCAGTATTAGACAATATCCAGCACATATGCACTAGGATGCAATTGTATAGACAAGTATTGTAAATACTATTGCATATCGGATATCATTGCATTTTATTTTATTGTATATGCAATATATGCAGCAGAACCCCACACTGGCCGGGCGCCGTGGCTCACACCTGTAATCCCAGCACTTTGGGAGGCCGAGGCGGGTGGATCACACAAGGTCAAGAGATAGAGACCATTCTGGCCAACACTGTCCTTCTCTACTAAAAAAAATACAAAAATTAGCTGGGCATAGTAGTGCGTACCTGTAGTCCCAGCTACTAGGGAGGCTGAGGCAGGAGAATCGCTTCAACCCAGGAGTCAGGGGTTGCAGTGAGCCAAGATCTCACCACTGCATTCCCGCCTAGCGACACAGTGAGACTCTGTCTCAAATAATAGTTACAATAATAAACAAAATCCCACACTAATGGGATGCATTAGGGCCCAAAATTCATCAAATGTGTGATTGGGTCACTGGGAAAGTAATACTCTTCCGTTGTCTATATGGTCACAGAATGTACAGCAGCAATACTTCCAGTAACAAAGACGTGGAGTCAGCCTAGCTGCCATGAGCAGCAGACTGGATAAAGAAAACTCGGTGGGGTGCCCACCCGCAGAGCCACAGCCGTGGCTGAGGCCAGTGTGAATGCGAAGGCCTACCCCTCGCCGATGCCCACCTCACCAAGAAACTACTAGACCTCATTCAGCAGTCATGTAACTATGAGCAGCTTTGGAGAGGAGCAGTGGGGCCACCAAAACCCTCAACAGGGGCTTCTCTGCGTTCACTGTGATGGCCGCAGATGCCGAGCCAGTGGGCGTCATTCTGTACCTCCCACTGCTGTGTGAAGACAAGACCGTGCCCTACGTGTTTGTGCGCTCCAAGCAGGGCCTGGGGAGAGTCTGTGGGGTCTGCAGGCCTGTCATCGCCTGTTCTGTCACCATCAAAAAAGGCTCACAGCTGAAACAGTAGATCCAGTCCATTCAGCAGTGCATTGAAAGGCTCTTAGTGTAAACCTGTGGCCTCTGCCACGTGCTCCCTGCCAAATTCTCCCCCGAGGTTGTGTATCATATTGTTTGTGTTAGCACGCAGTATCTTCAGCTACTCTCTATTGTTATAAATTGTTGTAGTACTAAAAAAAGAAAAAAAAACCTGGCATATATACACTGTGGAATACTATGCAGCCATAGAAATGAATGAGATCACGTCCTTTGCAGGAACATGGATGGAGATAGGATAACGGCCTCCAGCTCCATCCACGTTCTGCTCCCACAGGAAGGGAAAACCAAATACGGCATGTTCTCATTTAAGTGGGAGCTGAACACTGAGAACACATGGACACAGATGGACGACAGGCAGGGCCCTTCTTGAGGATAGAGGGTGGGAGGAGGGAGAGGATCAAGAAGCTGCCTATCAGGAGGTGGGGCGCAGTGGCTCATGCCTGTAATCCCAGCACTTTGGGAGGCTGAGGCAGGCAGATCACCTGAGGTCAGGAATTCAAGACCAGCCTGACCAACATGGTGAAACCCCGTCTCTACTAAAAATAAAAAAAAAAAATAGGCCTGATGTGGTGGATTCCTGTAATCCCAGCTACCTTGGAGGAGAATCATCAGAACCAGAAGGCAGAGATCGCAGTGAGCCAACTTTGCCCCACTGCACTTCAGCCCGGACAATGGAGCAAGACTCCATCTCAAAAAATAAATAAATAAAGCACTGCCTGTCAGGTACTATGCTCACTACCTAGTTGGTGAAATAATGTGTATGCCAAACCCTCGGACATGCAATTTACCCACATAACAAACCTGCACATGTACCCCTGAACCTGTAAGAAAAATTAGGGGCCGGGTGCAGTGGCTCATGCCTGTAATCCCAGTACTTTGGGAGGCTGAGGCGTCAGGAGTTCCAGACCAGCCTAACTAACATGGTGAAACCCCGCCTCTACTAAAAATACAAAAATTAGCTGGGTGTAGTGATGGGTGCCTGTAATCCCAGCTACTCGAGAGGCTGAGGCAGGAGAATCCAAAATGCCTATGTTCTCACTTATCAGTGGGAGCTAAGCTGTGCGTATGCAGAGGCATACAGAGTGCTGTGATGGACTTTAGAGACTCAGGAGAAGGGCAGACGGGGGGCTAGGGCTAAAGAACTACACAGTAGGTACAGTGTACACTACTCAGATGACACGTGCACTAACGTCTCAGAATTCACCACATAATTCAGTCCATGTAACCGAAACCACTTGTATTCCGAAAGCTACTGAAGCAAAAACTAAGCCAGACACAGCGGCTCACACCTGTAACCCCAACTCTTTGGGAGGCAGAGGTGGGTGGATCGCTTGAGCCTAGGAATTCGAGGCCAGCGTGGGCAACATAGCAAGACCCCATAACTACAAAAATTAGCCAGGTATGATGGTATGCAGCTGGAGTTCCAGCTACTCAGGAAATGGAGGGGGAGGGATTGCTTGAGACTGGGAGGTTGAGGCTACAGTGAGCCATGATCATGCCACTGCACTCCAGGGTGAGTGACAAAAGTGAGACCTGTCTCAAAATTACATAAAAATTAAAAGAATACTACATCCGTGTATGAATAATGAATGAGAGGCTGTTTATAGTCACAGTTTACCCTCTCATCTCCAGTAAACAACCATCTCCTCCTTGCTTAGCGTCTTGGAGACGCTGTCCCATTAGTGGCCAAATTCTCTTGAAGAAATAAGGCAGTAATGCATTCGACGTGCCTGATCTTACTAGGTATGGGGTCTTGCTATGTTGCCCAGGCTGGTCTCAAACTCCTGGGCTCAAGTGATCCACCCACCTCTGCCTCCCAAAGTATTGGGGTTACAGATGTGAGCCACTGTGTCTGGCATGCACAGTGAGGAACAGGCAGCAGAAATGCATTTGACCCACCACCCATCCTTCAAGAGACTCTTATTCCACTACTGTAGGGGATACTGACAAATTCAACCCATGACCTTGTCCTGATATCAACAAGTACACTTTTTTTTTTTTTTTTTTTTTTTTTTTGAGGCTGAATTTCACTCTTGTTGTCCAGGCTGGAGTGCAATGGTGCATTCTGAGTTCACTGCAACCTCCACCTCCCAGTTTCAACTGATTCTCCTGCCTCAGCCTCCAGAGTAGCTAGGATTACAGGCATGTACCACCACGTCCGGCTAATTTTGTATTTTTAGTAGAGACAGGTTTTCTCCATGTTGGTCAGGCTGGTCTCAGACTCCTGAGCTCAGGGCATCCACCTACCTTGGCCTCCCAAAGTGGTGGGATTACAGGTGACAGCCACCACGCCTGACCTTTTTTTTTTTTTTTTTTTGAGACAGAGTTTCTGTTGTGCAGGCTGGAGTGCAGTGGGACGATCTGAGCTCAATGCAACTTCTGCCTCCCAGGTTCAAGTCATTCTCCTGCCTCAGCCTCCAGAGTAGCTGGGTTAACAGGCACCTGCTGTCATGCCTGGCTAATTTTTGTAGAGACAGGGTTTCCCCATGTTAACAAGGCTGGAGACCTCTGGTGATCCACCCCCCTCAGCCCCTCAAAGTGTTGAGATTACAGGCATGAGCCACCGTGCCCGACCCACATTTTTTGTTTAACAGGGGCAAGTGCAGCGTAGTGGAACAAAGTTGTGACCAGCACTAGGATACCTCTGTTGATTTACTGACTCAGCCATGAATAAACTGGAGTAACTCACACAAAACACGCCACCTTGCTGGCCCCCCATTTCCCCACCCAACAAATAAAGAGCTCTCAGAGGTCGTCCTTTTTTGTCCTGATTCATTACTGATACAAATTCCTTTTTCTTTGTTTTTTATTTTTGAGACGGAGTCTCGCCCTGTTGTCAGGCTGGAGTGCAGTGGCATGATCTCAGCTCACTACAACCTCTGCCTCCCAGGTTCAAGTGATTCTCCTGCCTCAGCCTCCCAAGTAGCTGGGACTGCAGGCACACACCATCACACCCAGCTGATTTTTGTATTTTTTAGTAAAGATGGGGTTTCACCATGTTGGCCAGGATGGTCTTGATCTCTTGACGTTGTGATCGCCTACCTCCGCCTCCCAAAGTGCTGGGATTACAGGCATGAGCCACCTCACCGGGCCGCAAATTCTTAAAAAATCCTTTGTCTGGCAGTCTATGCCTGCCCTTCAGCAGTTCCCAGATCCACCCTCAGGACTCACCAAGACAGAAGAGGGCGGTCAGGAATGGAGACATGGTTCCTCAGCCCTGTCCTGAGCTCTGTGGCCAGGGAGGGAAGTGGTGGGAGTCTGGGACACAGGCTCAGGATGTGATGAGGACGAAGAATGCCCTCCTCCCTTCCTCCGCCAGCCCCAGCCTTTCCTGATTGAGACTCATCGAGCAGTAGCCGGCTCCTCAGTACAGTGACTTGCACACAAGCTCCAAGGAGTCTTGCTTATCTCCGCCAGCCAGCCTGGCTCTGCACCGTTCGTCTGCCCACTGGGGCCTGGTCTGTGCTCCCATATTCCCATAAACTCCCTGATGGTCGCTAGGAAAATGCGCATCAGAACCACAGTGAGATACGATTTCATACCTTCTGGGATGGCTGTAATTTTTTAAATGGATAATAGCAAATGTTGCTGAGTGTGCAGAGAAATTGGAACGCGCGTGCATTGCTGGTGGGGATGTCACATGGTGCTGCTGCTATGGACAACAGTTTAGCAGCACCTACAAAAGTTAAATGTGGGGTTGCCATAAAATCCAGCAATTCTACTTCTGGGTATACACCTAAACGGATTGAAAATAGGGTCTTGGGCCAGGCGCGGTGGCTCACACCTGTAATCCCAGCACTTTGGAAGGCCAAGGCAGGCAGATCATCTGCGGTCAGGAGTTCGAGACCAGCCTGACCAACATGATGAAATCCTGTCTACTAAAAATACAACATTAGCCAGGTGTGGTAGTGGGCGCCTGTAATCCCAGCTACTCAGGAGTCTGAATCAGGAGAATCACTTGAACCTGGGAGGCAGAGGTTGTGGTGAGCCAAGACCGTACCATTGCACTCCAGCCTGGGCAACAAGATCGAAACTCTGTCTCAAAAAAAAAAATTTTTTTTTTTTTTTTTTTTTTTGTAGAGATGGGTTTCACTATGTTGCGCAGGCTGGTGTTGAGCTCCTGGGCTCAAGCAATCGGCCCACCTCAGCCTCCCAAAGTGCTGGGATTACAGGTGTGAGCCACTGCACCCAGCCCCACTGGGTCCTTTCTTAAAGACACATAAGAAGAATCAAATGTGACAGTGAAGGTCAGGTTAGTCACCCAATGCCAGAAATCAGGGTGCTCCTGACATCTGGTGGGTTGAAGCCAGGACACTGCTCAGCATTGTGAAATCACAGGACGGCCCCGGTGACACGTGCAGGTGGGAAGGATGCACAGATGTTGGCGTTTAGGAAGAATATCATCACTTCTCTCCCATAAGAGCAACTCAGAGCGAGAAAATGATATTCCTCGGGCCTGTCTCCTGAGGCTCCAAGCCAGGGTTGTCGTGGCAGAAGCTGCCAGACTTGTTTTTCCCTTGAGAGAATCGTACTCAAGATAGTGTAAATGTCGCCCTGGGCTGCTACTTGGGTGGTTTGGAGATGCTGAGGACTCAGCAGCCGCCAGCTGGACCTGTCTTCTGCCTGGCAGTTCACGGGCTGTGTTTATGCCCCTGGTTCCTTCACGGGCACCTTGGGAGTTTTGTTGCCCCTGAATCACGCCAGGCGGGGTCTCGCCGTCAGACTGTGTGCTGCGGAGCTGGAAATCAAGGCAACACTCCGCTACAGTAGCAGCCTGAGTGGGAAGACAGGAAGGCGCTGCCGTCTTTAGAGTTTCTCCTTCAACTTTACTCGATATGAATGAAGATAGGGCACTTTCACACTGTACAGCAGGAAAGTCAAGAAAGCTTCCTGGAGACCGGGAGAAGGTGATGCAGCAGACAGCTGTGGCTGGTGACTCCCTCACCTCTGCCTCCCTCTCCCTCCATTTCTGAACGCACATCCATCACCAACCATAGGTTCCTGTTTGGGGTTTACTGGCAGGAAAAAAAAAAAAGGGAAAGCTGGCTAAAAAACCACTTCTTTGACCATTTATCAAACTTAGCCCTAGGAGAGCCACACATCACCATCCTCCGGCCCAGGGAACTGGGTGTTTTTGGAGTGTTCAGGTGTATAGGGACCCGGTCAGTTGCCATCGAATATTTATGTGGGGCCAGCCCCTGTGCCACCAAAGAGTGGAGGATGTTGAAATCTTACAGCTGGGAGCAGTGGCTTATGCATGTAATCCCAGCACTTTGAGAGGCCTAGGTGGGTGGATCACCTGAGGTCAGGAGTTCAAGACCAGCCTAACCAACATGGTGAAACCCCATCTCTACTAAAAATACAAAAATTAGCTGGGAGTGGTGATGCGCACCTGTAGTCCCAGCTACTCGGGAGGCTGAGGCAGGAGAATCACTTGTACCTGGGAGGTGGAGGTTGCAGTGAGCTGAGATCGCACCACTGCACTCCACTCTGGCCACAGAGCAAGACTCCCCCCACCAAAAAAAAAAAAAAAAATCCTGCAGCGGGCAGGACACAGGCTGCTGGAAGGAGGGGCTGGGTCCCTAGCAATAGCAGGTGGATGGTTCTTAGCTGGAGCTGTTGACTAACTGGCATGGGAACACTCCAGTACTGTGCTCCAGGCTGCCTAAGCCCCACATGGCACCTGGTCTCAAAGCAGCTTGTGGTGCCGTGTGGGGCTTAGGCAGCCTGGGTGCAGAGTGTTTCTCAAAGTGGATGTCAGGAATGTGGAGTCCTGGACCCCTCCCCCAAGACCTAGGGAACCAGAATCTTGCAGGTGTGACCCCCAGAATCTGCATGTTTTTTATTTTTGAGATGGAGTCTCGCTCAGTCATTCAGGCTGGAGTGCAGTGGTGTGATCTTGGCTCATTGCAACCTCTGCCCCCTGGGTTCAAGCAGTTGTCTCAGCTCACCTAGTAGCTGGCATTATAGGCACGCGCCACCACACCTGGCCAGTGTTATATACATTTTACCACAATTTTTTTTTTTTTTTTTTTTTTTTTTGAGATGGAGTCTTGCTCTGTTGCCAGGCTGGAGCACAGTGACGCAGTCTCAGCTCACTGCAACCTCCGCCTCCTGGGTTCAAGCAAGTCTTCTGCCTCAGCCTCCCGAGTAGCTGGGACTATAGGCGCGTGCCAAACGCCCGGCTAATTTTTGTATTTTTAGTAGAGACGGGGTTTCACCATGTTGGCCAGGATGGTCTCCACCTCTTGACCTTGCGATCCACCCGCCTCGGCCTCCCAAAGTGCTGGGATTACAGGCGTGAGTCACCGCGCCTGGCCCCATTTTACCACAATTTAAAAAAGGAGAGTGTTTGGGTGAGTCCTACGCACATACTTAGAGAACGAGAGGGTTTGCGATAATCCTCAGGGCCCCCGTCTGATGGGAGTGTTTCTCTAACTTGCTTTTCCATGATCTCCCAGTAAGAAATATGTACTACACACAGACTCTCTCCTGTTGGGGTGCCTAGGGTAGTCTCCTGACCCCCCGCTCCTGGTATTCACACCCTGGAGTGGTCCCCTCCTCTTCGGCTGAACCTGTAACCTACTCCCAAGCAAGAGCAAACAGCAAGCTCACACATGGTTGTTGGTGTCATTCAGTTTCTCCCAGTTGTTAGACGAGTCTCGGTTCCTCCCTGACTACTCCACAGGGCCACCCACCATGGCAGCTAGCTCCATCACAGCCAGCCAGCCGGCGGCCAAGACAGAGGGCTGACGAGGGAGTTCTAGCATCACAGAGGTCAGGGTTTTTTTGTTTTTGAGACGGAGTCTGGCTCGGTCGCCCAGGCTGGAGTGCAGTGGCACGACTGCGGCTCACTGCAACCTCCACTCCGACTTCAAGTGATTCTCCTGCCTCAGCTGGGATTACAGGCATGCAACACCACACCCGGCTAATTTTTGCATTTTCACTAGAGACAGCATTTCACCCTCTTGGTCAGGCTGGTCTTGAACTCCAGACCTCAGGTGATCCGCCTGCCTCAGCCTCCCACAGTGCTGCGATTATAGGCATGAGCCGCAGTGCCCAGTCCTATTTCTGTTTTTCTACAGCTTCAGTAAGTCTTTCAGTTCCCCTCCAGTCCTCCGTCCCCCGGGCTGGTGACATCATTCTGCCGTGGGCTGGGCGGCTGTTCTGTGTATTGTAGGATACTGAGCAGCTTCCCTGGCCCCCCCAATATCCCAAAGAAAAATAGTGAAAAACTTAATTGTATCTCAATGACTGAGCTTTTCGGTGCCTCCTTTGGTTCTGCACCTAAGCCCAGAGCCCCTTCAGCTCACCCTGAAACTCCGCCCAGTTTCTAACACAGCAGTCTTGTAAGATGCCCAGACTTAAGTGACTATGGCCTGTGAAAGGAGTAAAAGGAGTTTTCATCTCTAAAAAGTCTGAACTTCTGCATGGCCTGTTGCCCTGGTGATAAACTGATGTCTTATGTCCCTAAAAGGAATAAATCCATGAGTTGTCTTTGTTCAGCTCATGGACATTCCCCCATATACAGAGGAAAATATAAAACCTATGACTCCATTACTTTTTTTTTTTAGTGAGCAAGTTTGAGAGTCTGCAGTTTGGATGGATTACCATGAGAACTGACAGGAAGGTCGGAACCCCAGGCACTCCCAGGTCCTTGCAGCAGCTGGTGGAGTTCCCAGTCCATGCCAGGCAGAGCTTGCACTCCGATGACACCTGCTCTCTGGCCGGGATCTGGCACAGGAAGCCCTCAGCAAGCACCCCTGGCAGGGGCTGTGCACAGCCATGCAGCGGCCAGTCAACAGTTTGCCACACCACGCCATCACAGGAGAGCACCTCACCGCTGGAGAAACCAAGGCTCAAGAGAGGATCATGCGTGCACAAGGTCCCACAGGGACCCAGGAATCCACCGAGTGTCAGATACCTTGCCCATGCTCTTCACGGAGCACCTTGGAGCCACCCCCACGGGCAACGCTGGCTCTCCTGACATCGCCCACAAGCACACAGAGACTGTTGCTCCTCAGCCGTACCCAGTTTAGATTCGCAGAGGAACTATCAGATGGCCCCGCTCCCCCGCTGGCAGCAGAGCACACAGGACCAGCCAGAGCACAGGGCAGCACTGCCCCCTAGAGGATGCTGCGGGCGTGGCGGCCTACGGTCCTCTGTGATGCCAGGAAGCTGTGCGCACGGTGGACAGCGGTCCTCGGTCTTGTGGACCCATCCTGGAGCCTCAGCCTCCATCCTGGCTTTCAAACCTCCTCCAGAGGTTATCTGGGAAGGGGCTGCTCCCTCACAGAGGACACATGGGACACCTCCAAGCCCACCAGGCGGGCACTTTCAGCCCAAAGCCTCCGGGCCACCTCCTCATCCTCAGCCTCGGGGGCCGGGGCCTTCTGTTTGAGTCCATCGAAGTACTTTCCAGAAACATCGGCCAGTTCCTCCGCCACGGCCAGGTATGTACTGGGCTGGGCAGCCAGCTCGGGGCTCTTGACCAGCAGCCAGAAGATGGGTCCTGCAATCAGCCCACAGGGCATTCAGTCCACACACATTCAGAAGTCAGGAAGCCCCACTCCCCCGTCGGGGAGTTCCAGGCCCCTGGAGTCCCACAGAGCCCTCCTCCAGCCCTTTCCCTCCATCTGCAGTTCCCTTCCCTGGCACCACCCAGGCAAGTCTCTCCAGACCAGGGATCATACCAAAAGCTGCCTCCCCAAGAAGCCTTGCTGGCTTTGCCCAGGAAAATGAAAGCTCTCCTCCTCTTGGTCAGCCCCAGTATTCACCCTACCCCACTTCTCCTTAAATAACTTCTTAAATGCACCTGGCACCAACCTCAGGTTAATTTTTTTTTTTTTTTCCTGAGATGTGAAGTCTCTGTGTTGCCCAGGCTGGTATCTCAGCTCACTGCAACCTCCACCTCCCAGGTTCTAACAATTCTCTTGCCTCAGCCTCCCAAATAGCTGGGACTTTAGATGCACGCTACCATGCCCGGCTAATTTTAGTACTTTTAGTAGAGACAGTTTTACCATGTTGGCCAGGCTAGTCTTGAACTCCTGACCTGAGGTGATCCGCCCGCCTTAGCCTCCCGAAGTGCTGGGATTACAAGCATGAGCCACTGCACCTGGCTAGGTACCAACCACCTATCCACACCAAGAAGGGAACCCAAAAAGAAGCAGAAGGGAAGGGAAGCAGAAAGGAACCAGAGGGGAAAGGAACCGGAAGGGAAGGGAAGCAGAAGGGGGAGTGGACAGGAAGGGGGAAGGAGTAAGGGAAGTACCAGGGAATGGAAAGGGGAGAGAAAGGTGGGGAGGGGACCACCAGGGAAGGGGAAGAGGAAGGGG
>PVKV010028036.1:5484-25631 GCA_004027835.1 Alouatta palliata | reverse complement strand
ACTTAGGGTCTGGGCGGGACTCCTGGCTGCCCATGATTAACTATTTAATTATGGGAGTGAGATATTATACCCAACACGGGCAAAAGAGTTCCTTTCCCAGAGAGGGTGGTTGGGAGAGCTTACAAGTTACAATAATTACAATGAGAAGGAAGATAAAAAGAAAAAGGGCTAGAGCTATGTGCCACAAGGGAGGATTTGAAGAAGTGACAGGGATGAGGCTAGAGAGTGAGGTTTTAATGCTAGAAAAAGAATAGAAGGAAAAAAGGAGAACAGAGTTATTTCTAACGGCAGAAATTCAGTAAAGTTTCCCTGTAGCCAGTGATCTGTTATCCACTGTAGGATATCTTCTACTCTGAGGGAAGCAGGCCTAAACCACTGTATATCAGCCAGTAGGAGTCTGGCAAAGCTAGTGAATTTACAATACAGACAGGAAGGACCACATGTAAGATTGACGGACAAAGGGTGGGAGCGGTTAAGCCAGGGGACTACACATAAACTCAGTCACTCACACACTCGCTCAGGAACAGAGAGAAGAACTAAGAGTACTTAGGCGGGAGCTAGGTTGCCAAAGGGTTAATTTGGGACCAAAAGCCGCGGTCTGGTTCAGGTCCTGGGCAGGGCCTGAGGTTGTAAGCAGGGCTTCTAATCACCCAAACTTCACTCGCTGCTGCGGAGATGATCGGAAGGCGTCCTGGACGGCACTGCTGAACACCGGAGAGGGCTCAGGAAGACGGGGACGTCTCCCTCAGGTTCCTGGCCCCCGGCAACCCCTTACGGGGGGGAAGACAAGAGTGTAGGGACGTCTCCTCTACGCTCAGGTCCTCGGAACGGAACCGGGGCCCCGGGCCCACGGCGGTAAGGAATCCCTGACGCGGCCGCGGTTACAGGCAGGGAGTCCGCGGAACAGGCAGCGGGAGGGGCTGTGGGCGACAGAAGTCTTACCTCACAACGGAGCAGTTCCCTGGTCCGGCTTTTAGGTGGAGGAGTCAGTTTCCCCCAGGAGGGGCCAGTTTTCCCCCAGAAGGGGTCCTGAACTCCTCCCGGGTTTCGGCACCAAATGTAAGAAATATTACTAGTCTAAAATGAGGAAGCTGAAATCAGCTGAGGAGAATCGAATGCCAATTTATTAAGCTCCTGGGCGAGGTTCTGTGGTCCGGGAAAGGGGGCCAGAGAAGTCGCGCCTGACTTCTCAGGGCAAAGAGTTTTATAGGGGTCAGAGGCCATCGGGTGGACATTGGGAGACAAAGCATAGGGCAATCGATTGGGTATTGGGAAGCAGAGCTTGGTCAGGGCGAGCTGCTACTGGTAGGTAGGCGGGATTTTCAGTGCGCGGGCATTAGGGGCGATTGATTGGCTATTGGGAAACAAAGCATGGGACAATCAATTGGATATTGGGAAGCAGGGTTTTTTTAAATTTCGGCGGGGTTTTTTGGCGGGCTAGGTGCCGAGTGCAGGTTTGGGCGGGGAGTGCAGAGGTGGGTGTTAGGGAAGCTACGTGACAGAGCTCAGGTAAGCGCCGAAGGCTCAGGTAGTTTCCAGGCTTAGGGAGGGGTGGGCATGTCCGAGCTCCCAGCGAGGCAGCCGACCTTACAGTTGTCAGTTCCAGTTCACCATCGTGACAACCCAGCCTGGAGAGCGTGGGTCTGGAGAAGCCTGGGAAGTGGGGACTGACTCAGCCTTCATGCGTCCTCTGCCCAGGCTGCCCCCATTTCACCACCTAGTTTTTGCCTTCCCCCCGCTTCATTTTTCCTCTACTACCCAAGATAAGAATTTTCACCTGTCAGGTTGAAGAATAGAGTCTGCTCATAGGACACAGCCAGTCTCCCATTATATTCAAGCCAGTCTCCCATTATATTCAAACTCATTTTTCAGAGGGTTATAGTCTGCTCTTATTCCAATGCAGGAAGATCTATTTCACTAAGGAGAAAACTAGTAAGAGGGGGCAGCAGATTTTTTTAAAGACTGAGTTCCCAGTGCTTGGGTGCAGAGTCGTCGTTGACGTGTCAGGGTACCCGATTACACATTGCCAACATTCTGCCTCCCCATCAGTCAGAGGGTGGATTACGTGGCTAACCCATGGAGGAGGGCGTATGTGAGCACAGCTGACCTGACTTCATATGGAGTTCTCAGGAACCAGCCACTGAATAGAGGTATAAAGCGTCGGTGAAAATCATTATAAAAATAATTAGATTTTTAAAATCTCCCTGCTTCAGCTCCTCAGATGAATTTGCAGCTGGGGAGATTTTTAAACACAGAATTAAGCTCCTGATTAGTGAAGGTAACATTTGGGTATATTTTATCCAGCATAAGTAAACATTCTGAGTAATTTGAAACCAGCAAAAAAAATTATATTTCTTTTTTTTTTCCTGTGGTTGCTCCTTCTGTCTTTTGTTAGAGAATTAACTTCAATAGCCCCATCATTGGAAGAGAAGATGGCACTAGAAAGCCTTATTTTTCTGCATCAGAATGTATTTCTCTCTATTACTGGTATGAAATAACAGAATGAAACTTGATGGCACTGCTCTGTTTTCCTTACCACTAACATGAGTAAGTATTCTGGGCATTTGCGTAGACCTTTCCATCAACACAACTCACAATCAGAAGGACCCAAGGGCAGGAGCTGGACAAGCGTGTGTGTAGCCAACGTGTTTCCTCTCCTATCGCCTCTGCATTCCTGGGTGCTAAGCCAGAAGGAAAGCATCCCAGCGCAAATGCAGATGAGCAGGGGAGCTCAAGGTGGACGAGATTTGGAGTGATACTGACTCACAATCCTTAAAACTCATAACAAACGACTTGGTCTTTGCTTATATATTGAGCAAGTTTTTTTCTGTATGATTAGTTGTAGCCAACATTTCTTCCAAACAACTGTAAATTTCAGAATGTAGGGGTGTGTCTAAGACACCTTCATGCATATTCTTAACTAATATAGCCCTTTTGATAAGGTCATTTGAAGAATCAGGGTACCATAGCAGTAAAAGAAGAAAAAACAGCACTGAAAGAGAAATATGTGAGAAACACCTGAGAATTCATTGAAATATAGATACAGTGAGCTTAGAAATCAAATATGCACCAACTTTACTATTATCCTTTCTCTGAGTTTTGTTCTTTCTTCCTTCTTTCTTCTAGATAATACTGGTAAAGTAGTCTAGAAAATAACTCGTAACCTACAAATATTAATATTCTGGTACATAGCTAGTATTTAAAGTCGTAATTATTTTCATGGGACTAACGTGAAAAGAAATAATATACATAATCAAGTATTCAGAAAAATGCGTATGTTCATTTTCTATTAAAAAAATGATAAAAGATGCCCTGTTAGTCTTTATTTTGCTGAGTACTTACTGTGGCCCACACCTCTGTTACTCGTGGGTTTTTCACTGCCTCTGTTAAGTTTTGCACCACCCTTTAGACATGTTAAAAGTAAAATGGAGGCTGGGGGTGGTGGCTCATGCCTGTAACCCCAGCACTTTGGGAGGCCAAGGTGGGTGGATCACCTTAGGTCAGGAGTTTGACCAGCCTGGCCAACATGGTGAAACCCTGTCTCTACCAAAAATACAAAAAAATTAGCTGGGGTTGGTGGCAGGTGCCTGTAACCCCTGCTACTCAGGAGGTTGAAGCAGGAGAATCGCTTGAACTCGGGAGTTGGAGGTTGCAGTGAGCTGAGATTGTGCCACAGCACTCCAGCCTGGGCAGGAGAGCCAGACCCCATCTCAAAAAAAAAAAAAAAAAAAAAAAATGTAAAACAGCACACAACAACAGTTGAAGAATTTATTTGAACAAAGAGCAATTCATGAATCAGGAAGCTCCAAACCACAGCTGGGTCAGGAACCCCACAAAAGGAAGGAAGGATGAGCATGGAATAAAGGAAAAAAAATTAATTGGTTGCAGTCATACAGTTTTCCTTATGTGGTCTATTTTACTGGAAAGTCCCTGCTTCTATAATTATAAGTTAGTTGGCTGCTTCAGATTGGTTGGACTTAAATTCTGTTTTTCTTTAATGTAGGCATTTACAAGAAATAGCTCAAATTAAGTTTCACTTCTGTTTGCCAATCAAGCAAGGTCAGGGTCACTGATGAGGGCTCACTGGCTATGTCTGGTCGTTTCATATTAATTTGCCTTCATAGGCATGACTTCTTTTGAGGGAAGAGGCGTTTGGAGGGAAGGTTACACTGAAGGTGTAACCATGACATGCTATGTGATTTTCCAGATAGAGAAAGTGAGGGAGGAGTCTCAGTGCAGCAGATTAAGGAAACAGAAACGATGACATTCTAAATGGAAAAGCAGAGACTTGAATGGAGCCTTCTCTGATGCCAAAGCCTTGTGTCTCCACCAAGAACCTCTTCATTTCATTTCTTCTTTCTTTCTCTTTCTTCTTTCTTTCTTTCTTTCTTTCTTTCTTTCTTTCTTTCTTTCTTTCTTTCTTTCTTTCTTTCTTTCTTCTTTCTCTCTCTCTCTCTCTTTTTTTTTTGATGGAGCGTTGCTTTGTCTCCATGCTAGAGTGCAATGGCGCGATCTCTGCTCACTGCAACCTCCGCCTCCCGGATTCAAGTGATCCTCCTGTCTCAGCCTCCCAAGTAACTGGGACTACAGGCGCGTGCCACCATGCCCAGCTAATTTTTGTATTTTTAGTAGACACAGAGTTTCACCATGTTGGCCAGGTTGGTCTCGATCTCTTGACCTCATGATCCTGCCCACCTCAGCCTCCCAAAGTGCTGGGATTACAGGCATGAGCTACTGTACCTGGCCAAACCTCTCCATTTCTTGAAAGCAAAGTGTTGTGCATATTCGCCTTTACTTATTCAATGCTAACATAGCACCTGGTAATTTCTCGATGAATCCTGTGAATTTTACCTTTTAAGCATATGTTCTTACTACTCCCTCTGCTTCCTTTAAAACCTACTTCTGATGCATTAGGTCATTACCTCATGTGGACAGCTGACATAATCTCCAGAGTCATTTTCCCGCCTCGTATTGTTACTTTCGGTCTATCCACTGTATGATTCATTCCCTGCTTCCTTCTTCAATATTTCCTCAGGTTACCATCCAAGCTTCACAATTGACCCACAAAGCAACTTGGTGTCATCTGAACAGCCACTGCAAATTCTATGCTAATACTTCTCCATGACAGTGTCACTTTCTCTCTTTGCCGAAATGACCTTGTATACACGAAGAAATGTCTGACTTATTCTTTGAGACTCATTTCAAGGTTTCCTCTATGGCAGTGTTTGGAATCTACCCAGAACTGGCAGCTCGGTTCTTCTTGCTAGTGTTGGGTCTTGTGTAAACATGGTTAGAGCGGATGTTACAGTGTCATAAGGATCCTGACTTATGTCTGTTTCCCCTACTAATCTGGAAGTTCCTGGAGGCAGGGACATCATGCTTGGCATTGTATCCTTAGAGCACATGCGCTTGAGCTCAATAAATGTTATTAAATGCATCATTTGTTGCACAAATCAGTGGGTAATCTATTCTTGAGCAGCAGGACACTCACAAGTCCCAAAAATACGCTGTTCTCTAATTAGAGGTTATAACTGGGGACAAAGACGCTTTAGACAGTGCGTGAATTCACAGAACCCGAGTCTCCTGGCATGCTGAGGATAGCAGTGTGACACCAAGTGCCTTGGGAAATTTCGAGCAGGGTGACATATTAGCCTCATACCACCTAGAAATGCACGCGGTTTACAACCACATTGGCTAAAATCAGCATCAAAACCCCAAGCGTGAATACCGCTCAGTGGAATGGTATGGTTAGGTCAAAAATAAACGAAGTTCACAAGGGAAAAAATCTAAAAATAATGGCCTGAAAAGTGATGACTCTTCTCTCTGTGATGTAATTGTTTCTGAAGGAATTGCTTGCCTGAATAATCTTATAATTAGCTCATCAAAGTTAGGGAGAACATTAGGGTCCTTTAATTCTAGCATCCCACCTAAGCCGGGACTTCTGGGGAGATGCCAATCCAGATTCTATTTGAACACTTCCAGAAATGGGAGTCTCATCACTGGAAAGGGAAGCATCTGCTTATTTTGGAGGCAGCTCGTTTAATTTTGGATTATTCGCGCTGAGATGATATCTGCCTTGAATCCATTGACCTGGTTGTTTTCCCAGAGCTACACAGAACACATCAACTTGTTTTTCTGTGTGACAACCTCTCACGGATTTGAAGACAGCTATCATTTCTGCCAAGAGCTTATTTTCCATTAGACTAGAAACACTTCATTTCATGCAATAATTTCTTATGTGATGTTCATTTAAAGCCTTCAGCTCTCTCTGGCCATATTCCAAAAGACACACTTCAGTATGATAAGGAAGTGTGGACCCACCACTGTGAGTGCACCTGAGCATAACAGGCGTGTCTCACCTTGTGTGTGCAACCTACTTCATTATCAAAATCAGATATTGTACCATATTCAATGCATAAATGGATCAAAAATATTATTAGCTAGGAATTGTTCTTGGATAGAAAGGTAAGACAGTCTTTGCTTTAAGAAACCTACAACCTAGCAAAATAAAAAATACTCTCAATAAATTTTGATATTGTCTAAGCACTACAATTGAGACATAGCAAGATACGGTTATCAAGTAGCTGACACATTAGGTTGTTACACAATGGGAGAGCTCTGCTTCTTTCGGACCACTTGATATTAATTAAGGACTTCCAGACTGTGCCATTTAAAAATCTAAATGCGGCACCCTCTCCATATCTTTCCTGATTTCATGATGATTTTGCTATGATTCCAGCAGAGCAAGGTCCTTTAAATCTCTGTTCTGTCATCAAGGATGTTCGTTTTCCTTTCTGAGCTTCATGTCACCTCTGACAGCAGCAGGGAAACTGGCAGCACTGTTCCTGAGTGGTAGTTTGTGCTCAGCTTTCCCAGCAGAAATATGTGTTGGGGAATCTGGCTAATGGGAAGTGGTAAGGCATATATTTAGAAAAGACAGTTTATTTTGCCCCAGACAAATATAGACGCTTGGAATTCTATCCACCATGACTCACAGAAAGTGCAGAGGGTTCTCAGCCCCTGAGGGCTGTGTGGTGTTGGATGTTGGCATACAGTGAAGCCAGGGCCTGGGAAACAGACAAAAACGCAGCAATGGCTGATGGTTTAGGCCAGTTTCTGACACCAGACGCCACATTGCAAGTTGAAACGTCCCCTTATCTCCAGCCCTGCAAGGTCGCTTATAATGTTCTTAAAATAATTAAGATTCCTTTACGTTGTCTCCGCTCGAATTGCATCTAGCATCTTGTTAAAGAGGCCTTTCCTGACCACCCTGTGTAGCAGCAGCAGCCCTGCCTCTGTGCTGGCTCTGTCATTGCCCAGCCCTTTTTCCCATGGCTCTTATCACCATGAGACTCACTACAGAGTTCCTGCTGGTAGAGTGTTAGGCTCCCGTCATCCCTACATCATGTGCACCAGAATGTGAGCTCTGTGAAAGCACGGCCTTGGGTTTGTTGACTGTCAACAAGGCCTGGCAGGGACACGTGTTCGGTTGGCATGTGCTCAGTAAATATTTGTTGGATACATGAATGAATCTGGAGTAAAATGATTGTAAATTATTTATGTACTTAGCTGGTAGAAGATTAAAAAAAATAATGACAATGAAAACTACTGAGAATGTCATGTTTATTTGATCCTTCCTAGAAAGATAAGATTAATTATACAAAGAGTTTTGAGCTTCTCTAAATGAAAGAACTTTCTATGTAGTTTCAGCGTGTGCTGGTGTTATTCAGCATGTGGAGAAAAGAGTTTATGAAATGGTAATCATAGCTACCCATTACCAAATACTGAGTAATGGGGTAATGGCTTAACATACATTTTTTCATTAAGCATAGATTTTATTGTACATCTTGTTTATATAACAGAGGGAGCTCACTGGGCATCAGTCATTTGCCAGTGGTCCACAGCTCAGAAGGGCCAGACTCTAACTCGTCTCACCTTGCAACAGTTACTAACAAGCAGTAAGAAAAGAAACACATGTATCTTCCTTTTATGAGACATGCCAGTCACCACCCTCGCTGGGGGGCGTTACATCCAGGTGAGGCGTTTATGCTACCTACAGCTGTTCAGATTCCTGTACTGAGTATAACCACATAATCATGATGGCTTTGCTTAGAAAAGCCACCAGCAAAGTGACACCTGGGTATTTTCCACTCCTCACATTGCTTTCAAATTGAATTTGCCAAGAAAATCAGGTAAAGCGATGTTTTTGAAGCGGTCAGCATTCTTTACATCTGAAACAAGTTACGTTTCTTTCTATCGCATTCATCGCCCCCTAAACGTAGATTTTACAATCCAAATGAGAGAGCTGTATCAAGAAAAGTCTGCACTTCTCTCTTGCTGGCAATTTTGTTAGGTAAGATAAACGGCAAAGCTTGCTCTTCAGACCCTATCTGAATTCTAAAACTGTTGCAGAAGCAATTCTTACCCAAGAGTTCACGGGAGGAAGTAAAGGGATTGCCCATAAACCAGACACATACTGGGAAGGGACAGAAGGCAGAAAAGTGTGGCCACAAGGGCCTTCTGCAGAGATGCTCTTAGAGATTCACCCAGGCCAAGTCGCCGATTATAAGCAGCGAGTTTGCATGGCTGAGCTTTGGGGTACACTGGAGAGCTTCCGGGCCTTGCATCTCTAGTGCATGCCATGGTTATGAACCCCACGCTCATATGAATGTGAAATGTGTGTGGTCTGCACCTAAACTAAGGTCATGTCTGTCCTACGTGGGAAACTCTCCTTCCCCACTCTGGCATCACGCATCGCCTTTCAGCACCACTTACATACAGAAATAAAATGGGTGAGGAGAAAGCGGGAAAAACGTAACACTCAGCAAAGACCACTCGAAGGTGCAATTCCTGAAACACTTTCTGCAGCTTTCACCCCGGAGGTCCCCTTCCGATCAACAGTTCTGTGAAGGAGGAGTCGGCTCTCAGGGCGGCTGCGGTGCCTTTCGTGTCTTTCTGCAGACGTCAAGCATCTGATTTAGGAAGTCTTAGGATTCCTCCCAAAAGGCATCTCAGGTTCTGATCCTAGTTGTGACAAAGCCTGTGATCTACACCACTGTGCCACAAGGGTCTCAGTCAGGGTGAATGCACGGAAGAGTTTGCAACAGAAGACGTTGAACTTACATGTAGAAAATAAACAACAACGAAGGACTTTATAGGACTTCATCCTCAGATTCAAACCAGCTTGAGGCATCACACTCAGGAAAAGGGTGGTGACCATTACAAGCCGTCAGTTTCTCCTTATGCAAGCAGAGAGTGTAGAGAAAGGAGAGCCGAAATCCTGCTTCCTAAAGGGCATTGTCATCTCGAAGGCTGTGTAGTGGCCACGATCTTGCCTCAGGTCTCTACAGCCTGGATGACCGGGCAGAATTGTCCCAGAGCACCCAGTTTCTCCCATGCAAGGTCAGTGGGAGAATACATAGTCACAGACACCTTTCTCCAAATCCTGTTTTCTTCCCTTCGCTCCAAGATTAATAACGATAATAACACATTCAGTCAACAGACCACTGAAACATAACAACTTTAAACCTCTTTATTTATTCACAAAATAAAAACATTATTAAGTATCTGTTATATGTGGGAGGTTGCATGAACTTCTAGGGCAGCAACAAATGTAAAATCAGCACAGTTCCTTCTCTTTAAAAAGGCTTAACTTGTATGTGTGGGTGGGTGGGAGTGGAGGGGACAGGGGAGAAGGCAGACATGGAAACCAGAATTGCCAGAGTGGTTTCTTATGCAGTCATGTCACAGCTCTTCTCTACCTGTGGAAGTCCTCCCTGCACGCTCAGTTTCCTCTGTGGCAAGTCAAGCTCTTTGCCTGGCGAGCAACATCATCTAGAGTCCATCTGGCCTCGCTGCCTCCCCCACTCCCTGTCCCCTTTCTGCTGCCTGGCATCTAACACTCACATCAGCAGGCTGCCCAAACTTTCTTCAGCGTTTCACAGTGTTTTTCATCTCTGTTACCCTTTTCATCTAGAATGCCCTCCCCTCTTATCTTGTCTACCTATGTGTTTTTTAAAGACTCAACTGCAGCCTCCTTCTAGAAGCTTTTTCTGAATTTCTTACATAGTCTTGAGCATGCATTCTTCCAAGCTCCCGCTGAACTCTTACTTCTATGAGGGTTTAAAAGAAACCTATTGCAAGTGAGTGTCTTCATATTAGAGTGTGTGCCCCTTGAGGCTGGACAGTTTCAATTGCCTCTGTTTTCTTAGCACAGGTCCCAGTGCTTCTTATCCCATATGCCTTAAAGATGTTGGCTGGGCATGGTAGCTCAGGCCTGTAATCCCAGCACTTTGGGAGGCTGAGGCGGGCAGATCACAAGGTCGGGAGTTCGAGACCAGCTGGGCCAACATGCTGAAACCCCGTCTCTACCAATAATACAAAAATTAGCCAGGTGTGGTGGCACGCACCTGTAGTCCCAGCTACTCGGGAGGCTGAGGCAGGAGAATTGCTTGAACCCGGGATGTGAAGGTTGCAGTGAGCCAAGATCGCGCCACTATACTTCAGCCTGGGTGACAGTGCGAGAGTCTGTCTCAAAAAAAAAAAAAAAAAAAAAAAAAAAAGGTAGATTACCAAATGAAAGAAAAAAGATGATACAAAATATTTAACAAAACACAGAAAGGAACGCTAAACAGAAGTACAAGGCAGGTGTTCAATGTTGGAAGAAAGGTGAGTTTATCACGTGTCAGCTGAAGCTTGAGTTGGAAAAGTGGATCTCAGCAGAGCCTTGAGGACTGGGTTGGATTCAGGAGGAGAGGAAACATTTTTCAGAATGAAGATTTAACTTGAAGAAAAGCAGAGATGTCTGAAACATACAACTGAATAAAGCCCTACAAAATAGACAGAAAAGCAGTGTAAGATTATTTATGGAAGTTAAGACCGCCGTGAAAGGACCGTGATCTTTATTTAGAAAGCCACAGGGAGCCATTGACAGTTCCTCAGAGAGAAAATTTCACAGTATAATGCTTGTTTTAGGAAGACCATTATTGCAGCATTGTGAAGGATGGTTTAAAAGTCAGTGTTTTAGAAAGCCAGGGAAGAAAGTATTTCAGAAAGAATGTTGCCACTGTGAAATTGGATGAGAACTGAGAAAGGTCTCTTGCTGGCGTAGATAAGGTGGGAGGGTGGAGGAAAGGAATGAAAAGAGGAGTGAGTAGAAGAGAACAAAGGGACTGAGATGACAAGCAAAGCGAGAGGATTAGCCTTGGAAATTAGTGTCAATTTCTCCTCCAAGAGAAGAAAGAGGAGAAAGAGGAGGAGAATATGGTGAAGATTCGAGGCTTTCAGAGAAGAACTCATATTCATTCACTTAGGATTTTTTGATACTTTCTTTTAATGGAAGACAAGGTCTTGTGATGATTGCAGGAAAAGCAGCGGATGTGGCTTGGGTTTGAACTGAGTGGAAAAGCTCCGGAAGAACAGTGCCGGGGGCAGTAAGAGACAGAGACAGCCCGAGTGCAGCGAAGAACTGCCCGGGCCGCTGCGGTGGTGCCCGAAATAACACAGCACGGGTTTTTGGTTTGCTTTTGTGGAGACAACCACCAAGGTTCCAGTTATCTGCTGCTGACTAGAAAACCACCCCAAGTTTGATGGTTTAACCCAGTAACTACTTTATTACGTTCCTGGTCTGTTGGTCAGAGTCTAGGGCAGGGCGTGCCCGGGTGATCTTCTGCTCCATGTGATGACCACAGGGGTCTCCAGCTCATGGAGACCTCTCTGTGCACTCTCTATTCGAACACCCAGACTTTCAACAGCATGGCTCGGGGACGGAGAACAGCCAGGCCTGCAGTCCTGGGACCAAAAACCAGCCGTTTCCACCACCAAACGTTGGTCAAAGTGAATAGAGAACGCACCACACTCCTGGTGGAAGCGGTGTTCCAGTATTCTTTCTAGCTCTCACTGTTTTTTCATAGTGTTAATCACTTTCTACATGATTATTTTCTGTCATTCCCCACTGGAGTGTGAGTTCTGTAGATCGAGGAGTTTTCTGTTTTGATTTTTCTCAAATGTTTGATCTGTAGTAGACACAATAAATAATCGTTACATGAAGGATGGGAGAAAGTAGAGAGAGGAACAGAGAATATGGGCCTAAATTGCCTGGGGCTGTGGTCCTCCAGGAAGACGGAGAAGCATGATGGGGACTGTAGGGTGGCGGTTCCCTCTGCTGCATAACGGTTCCAGCATTTACCTGCCAGCAACAATGTCTCAGCAGCGCTGTGGCTCAGGATATGTCTCTCAGCTCCACGGAGCAAACACACCACTCTCCTTAGGACATAAGCTACCTGTGCTAGCAAATATATTTATGTTTATTCCAATGGCAAGCCCTCCTTCAATAAACATCATTGCATCTGACAACTTGCTAATTAATCATACAGTCTGGAAGTGTCTTCTGTTACATTTCACAGAGGAATTTAGGGGTATGAACCCCCCTGAAATTGTACCAGGAAATGCGTCATCTTGCTGGTATTTGTATGGGTTCTATCAGAATTTACAAAGAAGATTTGACCCAAACATATTCATACTCTCAGAATGAACTATATGTTGACTTTGCTTTTTAAATAGGAAAGATAAGCTTTTCAAATACAATGAAGGGGAAAAAAATCTGAAATGGGAAAAAAAGCACTTACAACATTAACTAAGGTCACATACGTAGCAAGAAAATTGATGAAATAATCTTTAAAGATTTCCCAGGAGCTGTTAAGTTTGATTTGGCTAGTGGTATGTAAGCCCACAGGATTTACAGGTAAAGTGATTCTAGACAAAGAGAAACCATACCATCATGTAAAAGTCACTAAAACAATGTATTTTTGGAGACTTAGACTATACAGAAAGTGTATTTCTCAGTTAGTCAGTGCTTAAAAGCCTCTGGTGATTACAATGTGATATTTCTTTAAAAATATCTTAAGTATCTCTTAACTATGGAAGTTGAACTAAAATGATCACTCCGTTATTTGAAGGTACTTTCATATATTTTTCTCCTCTTCTATTAAATTACTTACAAAAAGTAAGATTTAAAAAAAAGTTTATGGTTGCCACACATAACAACACAATAGGGATATATATGGTCAATTATTTTGAGAATCAAATAGTTTATAAACTGAGGAGGGTATGAAGATATCAGAGAGATTATATCTAGAAACAAAACCTACAGATAACACAGATTAAAATACTGCTGGAATATTAAAATGCAGACTTTTAAAAGTTGTATTGTTTGCCTGTTTCCTTATTTATGTTTTAAACATTGCCAGATAACATTGTAGCTGTTTATTGTTTACGGCGTCATATTTGGAATGGTTAAGTCCAGCTCATTAACAGCTGCACTACCTCCCATGGTTACTTTGTGGTGAAAGCATTAACACCTACTCTGTATTTTTCAAGAATAAAATAAATTGTCGTGGATTGTCATAACCTTGCTGTACACTAGGTCTTTTGAGTTCATTCTTCCTAACCGTAATTATGTATCCCTTGACTACCCTCTCCCATGCTCCCATTTTCTTATTTTTAAGCACAACTACCTCAACTATATCTACTAGAAATTTTTGCGTGATGTGAATTGTAGGCCGTTGAAAAATCTAAATCTCAGCGCTGGCCAACCAGCCCCACCCCAGCCCCCAGTGCGTATAGGTCAGGTGAGCTGCCATGACCCAGGGTTCCTCTTGACTTCCTCCCAATCTTATAGACTAGGAACCGTCCCTCAGCTTGAATGTCACTTCTGGCACCTCTGGGTCCTGTTCCCCAGGTGAAAAATGGACAAACACTGTGCAAATAGAAATGTGAAATAAACAGATTTGCACACTCTCTGTTCCGATTCATTCTGTGTTTCCAATCTGTAGCTCAAATCCCATTTATTTGGACCCTCAACTGAAAGTCTACCACTTTAATCGAGATCTTTATGATCTTTCTCCAAGATAATAAAAAACAGCAATCCGTGGTCTCATCTGCCTCGTGAGATGACTACATTATTTTTTATTTCAAATGCTGCTGAGGAACAGAACTTTGTAAAACAGTTCCTTTTTTCTTCAAGTACCAATAGCGGCTTCTCATTACTCAATGAACTAACACTAGGCCTCTTCCATCTGTGATACCAACGCGTAAGTGACATGAACAGTTAGGCAAGAGTTAGAAAGATGGAACAGAAGCTGGAACAAAGGCGTTTGGGTAGGTTTTTTTAGTTGTTATTGTTTATTTTGGCCAGTCTTGGGTCCAGGAACCAGGAGTTGGCTAAGTCCAAATACAGTATTAGCAGCACCGAGTGACAGTGAGTGTGACACACAGCACGGATACTAAGGAGTGTGTTGTACTTTCCGGCTCACAGGAACCTGGGTCCAGTGAAGGTTGCTCTGATCCAAATTGTGTGCATTGTGTGTGCAAGAGACACTTAACGGCGAAGCAGCCTCCTAGTCCTAGCTGTGTATTTGTGTTGGAGTAAGAATTGCAGGAAATGGGTTTATAAAGTCTTTAGGCAACCTGTTTTATCAGTCACCAACATATGCTTTCTCACCTAACTGGGAGAGGCTCTTTCCTTGGCCCCCAAGTTATCAAGCTGATTGTCTGAGTCTAATTTGGTGTTATAAAGGAATCCCTGGGGCTGGATAATTTATAAAGGAGGGTTTATGGCTGGGCGTGGTGGCTCATGCTTGTAATCCCAGCACTTTAGGAGGCTGAGGTCAGGAGATAGAGACCATCCTGACCAACACGGTGAAACCCCGTCTCTACTAAAGTACAAAATGTTAACCAGGCGTGGTGGTGCGTGCCTGTAATCCCAGCTACTCGGGAGGCTGAGGCTTGAACCTGGGAGGCAGAGATTGCAGTGAGCCAAGATCACCCACTGCCCTCCAGCCTGGGTGACAGAGCGAGACTCCATCTCAACAAGCAAAAACAAAAAAAGGGTTTATTTGGCCTGTGGTTCTGCAGGCTGGACAAGAAGCAGAGCACTGACCCCGCCTGGCTTCTGGTGAGGCCACAGGAGCTTCCACCATGGTGGAAGGAGAAGGTGAAGGGGAGCCAGCCTGTAGGGACCACGTGGCGAGAGAGGACACGGGGTGGGTGGACACAGGCGCCAGGCTCTTTTGAACAACCAGCTATTGTTGGAACCGTGGACACGGATACAAAGGAGTGTGTTGTACTTTCTGGCTCTGTGAGGTGAGAACTCACCGCCAAGGGAGGCCATTCATCTATTCATCAGGGATCTGCCCCCGTGACCCAAACTCCTCTCATTAGGCCCCGCCTCCAACATCAGGACCAGATTTCAATGTAGGGTTTGGAGAGGCAAACATCCACATGATAGCAGCTGTCTTCTAATCTGCTTCTGTTGATGTATCTCCCTTTGTTTGAGATGTTCCCTCATATTTTCTCCACCTAACCGTATCTTTTATTCTACCTCGTGTTTAATTTTCAATGCTAGTGAGATGGCATTGAGTTCCAGTTCCATTTCACCTGTGAAGCCATCTTCAAATGGCTTATGTCATTCTGACTTATGTCTTCTTGGACCCTCAGCATCATGTGAATCATGGCCAGACTGCGTGTGCTTACTGTCATCCGTGGAGAGTGGTGGGCATGTCTTTCACCGGTTTGCTGTCTTACATGCAGCCTAGCATAGTGCTGAGAACAATAAATAACCTTTGGAGGACTCTCTTAATCAAAGGTCAGTAGTTCCAGAAAATTATTAAGCTTTTGAAAATATAAAACTGTTTTTTAAAAGAATAGGGAGAAATATGACAATCATGAAACCACCAAATTTAAGACCTAAAAGTGGCAGCATCTCTCCTAACCTCCACATTTAATGAAAGAGGAAAATTATCAGCAGAATAATTAGGTAATTGGCACAAAGCTAAGCAGTAAACTAGAGACAGACACAAGGCTGCCGAGATTCTAGCCCCAGCCCAATGCTCCTTGCTAAACTGGACTAGAATATATACTGAACCATCATGGAATGCAAAATTGAATGAACGTATTTCAGCTATGCTTGTCATTTGAGTTTATCTTCAAGCATGCCCTCTTAGAAGCTGAAAAATGAATTGTCTAAATATAACCATGGCTAACATTACTGGTTGGCTGTCCAATATACCTTCTCCTTTCTTCTTTTGTTCTCTCTCTCTTTCTGTCATGTCTCTCTTTCTCTCTCTCCATACACACACACACACACACACACAGACACACACACACACACACACAGAGAGAGAGAGAGAGAGATAGAGAGAGAGAGACAGAAACAGAAACAGAGATAGAGAAAGAAAGGAATAGCTCTGTTTCCAGTTAAGTCCTAAAACCACCTACCCCTCCTTGTGTTAAATGGCAATTTGGTGTATTTCTTCTCAGTAATGGAGTATAATTAAAAGTTAGCTAGAAAGTGGTTATTTTTCCAAATGAAAAAGAAAAAAATATTTACGTGAATAAGATGTTTGGCTTTTTCCCTTTTCCCTTCTTTGTGGTTGGAATGCAGACACGACATTGGATGTGCAGCAGCCATCTTGGAATCATGAGGATGAAAGCCACAAACAAGGATTAGGCCTGGGGAGATGGAAGGAGCTCAGGTCCTTGACAACATTCTTGAAGAACTAACTCTGTCCTGGGCCAACTCCATATTTTTAAGAGAGAGCTACAGATCTCTTATTTATGTAATCCAATAATTTTTAAATTTTCTCTTACTTGTGTTTGACTAGTGACTTTGGTGCCACAGAACTCTTCAATATATAAAAGCACAACTATTTGTGATGGTTTAAATATGCTAGGCACCTTTCTATGCCCTTTAAATATATTATCTCGTTTTATCATCATATGTGTATAAGGACTTCATTGACATCCTCATTTATACAGATAAAAAAGTTGAAGTTCATTATGTCGCTTATGGTCACGTAGTAAGTAGCAGGTGTTCTTGTCTTGCTAATGGCCACTTTCTGTTCATGTCACACTATTCATGAGAAGCAGAGCTCTGTCCGTCCATGTACTATTTCATTGTTTAAGATATTTGACTAACAACCTTGTTTTCTTCTCCAGAAATGCAATACTAAAACTACGGTAAAAACACATAACCTGTACAACCTGCATATAATCCAGACAAAGAATAAGTTTACATCGTGCAATTTTGCAACTGTGAATTTAGTAGTTTCAAGGAGAATCAATGATAGAACTGATTCTATTTTTCACCCTGGCTCTTGAACTTGGCCATCAGTTGTTATGGTAATTATCCAGGTATAGCTGCCTTAAACTTAAAAATAAGTAACATTTTGCAGCTTTTCAGCACTTTAGCACAACTCCGTTTAAATAGAAAGGCCTTCCAGAGTTGCTTTCTCCTGAAAAACATCATTTGAGTTCTGTTCCAAGTGTTATAAGCTGTAAGTCTTTCAGGTAATTCATGGTTTCTTATTCTTCATTCTCTAGAGATTATTTTCTTTGTTGTTACCCCAGAAAACAAAGATAAGCATAAAAGAAAACCTGGATATTCCTGGATATAAGTGTTAAATATATATGCTAATAAACCCAAGTAATTCGATACTGACATTACTTAAATTATTAGTATTAGAACAACTTTTTAAAGGATGATTACAAATCTAATTGTGTCTGTTCAACCGAGTGAAGTGGTATGTTGGTTGAGTCAACTCTAAATACACCTCAAGGTAAAAAGATATCTCTCACTTTCTCACCAATACTACATACTTAAGAAAAATATGTTTTTCTGGTTTCAATTTTACGTACATTTGTGACAATAAAGTGAAGAAACTTTGCCCTGGATATATAGATAATAGCCTTAGATTCTTTTATTCAGTGTTCAGTGTTTTAGATGAGAGTCAAAATAAAAAAGTCCAAATGTAGAGTTACAGATGAAATCTTCTGTAACATTGTTTAAAGATTTTGAACCAAATCTAACACCAGTAAGACTCACTGATGATGAGCTGGTTTTTAATGGGCTGTGAGAATCTCCACTGGGTTCTCTTCAGAAGGCACTCTGCCACCTTCACTGAATTTTTATATATTTTCCATAATAAAAGTCAATGTGGCTGAACACAGGCTGTGTTTTATGGAGGCTCCCTGACTTCCAGTTGGGATTAATTTAGAGGTAATTTCTGCAGGGGGAAACATCCTCAGTCTCTAAGAACCCTCATCACTACAGCAATCCATTGTTTTCTGCTAGCTGTAAGACCTGGGTGAGTGTGAGCACTCATTTTACACATCACCTTGACTGGGTTAAAGGATGCCCGTACAGCTGGTGAAGCATTATTTCTGGGTGTGTGTGTGAGGCTGTCTCTAGAAGGGGTAGCATGTGAAATCAGTGGACTCGGTAAAGAAGACCACCTTCAGCAATGTGGGCGAGCACCCCCCAATCTACTGAGGGCTCTGAGAGAACCAAAGGGCAGAGCAAGGGCAAATGCACTCGGGCTCTGGAGCGGGGGTGACGACCGTCAGAGACCGAGCTTCCTGTGCTGTCTGCCCCGGCTCATTCATACCCCAGCTTTGCTGGTTCTCCAGTTTGCAGGCAGCACAATATCTCAGCCTCCATAACCATGCAAACTAATTCCCACAATCAATCCAATCCTATCTCTCTATCTATCATCTATCTATCTCCTGTTGACTCTGTTTCTCTAGAGAATTCTACTAATGCAATGAATTGTTTAACAGCCCAGTGGAGAGACAAAATTTACAAACAAAAAATGAGGAAAAAACTAAAAGGAAAATGAGAAATAGGCTGTACCCACAGGTTAAATAGAGTGGCACAAATGATAAATGTCCCCTGACGTCAGTGGGAGAGAAAGCTCATTGACATGATTTGGATGTCTGACCCCTCCAAATCTCATGCTGAAATTTCATCCCCAGTGCTGGGGGCGGGCCTGGTGGGCGGGGTGTGGGCCAGACCCACAGATCCCTCATGGCTTGTTGCTGTACTCAAGATAATGAGCGAGTTCTCGCTTGACCCAGTTCTAACAGGTGTGTGGTACCTGGCCCCCTCCACGTCCTCCTCCTGCACCTGCTGTCGCCGTGTGAAATGATGCTCCTCCTTTGCCTTCGACCATGATCGGAAACTTCATGTGCCTCCAAAAAAGCAGACGCTAGCATCACACTCCTTGTCCTGTCTGCAGGACTGTGAATCAATTACACTTCTTTTCCTCATAGATTACCCAGTGCCAGGTTCTTGTTTATAGCAATATAAAAACAGCCCAATGCAGACATACCCACATACCCTGGAGACTGTATGTGCCGTCCTTTGGGCTGAGTCACTCATTCATTTCATACCGGGTGACTGCTGTATGCCAATCACAATGGTAGAGAATATACAGATGAGTACAACACAAGCTGTAACTCAAGGAGTCTGTGATCTATGGGGTATCCCAGGAGAAACAATGCTCATGGTTAGCTGTCATGTACTGCAATAAAGGCTATATGCAGAGCTGCTGTGGGTTACAGAGGAGGGAGTTTCTAATGCCCTGGCAATTTGGGAAAGAGAGTGCTGAGAATAAAAGATACGTGATTGATTAATTAATTAAAGAAATATTTATCGAGTATCTACTCTGTGTGATTTATTGTATAGTTTCAGCAAAATATGGTAAAAAAAAAAAAAAAAAAAAACCACAAAGTTTTGAGGAGTTAAAAAGAAAAGAATAATTTGTCCTTAAGACAGAGGGCTTTAGATGAAGCCTCCGGAGACAGAAAACTACCAAGTAGAATGCGTTTTCTGAAAACAGAGGAATTAAGACAGTAGAATAACAAGCCCAGCAATGTGAACGAACGTCGGTGTGGGGACCAGAGGGACTCGCGTAGGGACCACAGGGGCTCCGCGTGGGGACCAGAGGGACTCGCGTGGGGACCACAGGGGCTCCGCGTGGGGACCAGAGGGGCTCCGCGTGGGGACCAGAGGGACTCCGCGTGGGGGCGCGTGGGGACCAGAGGGGCTCCACGTGGGGACCAGAGGGACTCTGCTGTGCTGAGACAAAGGGGCTCCATGTGGGGACCAGAGGGACTCGCGTGGGGACCACAGGGGCTCCGCGTGGGGACCAGAGGAACTCCGCGTGGGGACCAGAGGGGCTCCACGTGGGGACCAGAGGGACTCTGCTGTGCTGAGACAAAGACGGGCAGGGGTGAAGTTTCAGGGAAGGAAGGGAGGCAGGAGACAAGGCTGGAAAATTAAACAGGGGTCAGATAATTTAGACGTACAG
>PVKV010028035.1:0-25625 GCA_004027835.1 Alouatta palliata | reverse complement strand
GAAGCATTCCCTTTGAAATCTGGCACTAGACAAGGATGTCCTCTCTCACCACTCCTATTCAATATAGTACTGGAAGTTCTAGCCAGAGCAATCAGGCAAGAAAAAGAAATAAAGGGTATTCAGATAGGAAAGGAGGAAGTCAAATTGTCTCTATTTGCAGACGACATGATTGTATATCTAGAAGACCCCATCGTCTCAGTCCAAAATCTCCTGAATCTGATAAGCAACTTCAGCAAAGTCTCAGGATACAAAATCAATGTGCAAAAATCACAAGCATTCCTATACACCAATAACAGACTTAAAGAGAGCCAAATCAAGAACCAGCTGCCATTCACAATTGCTTCAAAGAGAATCAAATACCTAGGAATACAACTAACAAGGAACATAAAGGACCTTTTTTTTTTTTTAAGGCAAACGTCTTGCTATTTGCCTAGGCTGGCCTTGAATTACTGGGCTCAAGCATTCATTCATTGTTCACTCAGACAATAACTGCTAAACTGCTATTACTTCACAAGCACTATCTAGTTTTTGAGGACACAGAGATGATTGTGATATTACTCCTTTCTATAACACCTCAAAATAATTTACCCTTTAAATTGTTTTTTATAAATATATATGGGCTCATACCAGAAAATCATAACAATGGATATTTCTGATATAGAGTCTTCATAGGGCTGAATAACCAGAGACTAATTTCAGAGGTAGGGAATGTGTAAAGGCTGGAGGCATTTTTAACCTGTACTTAGGTGGGACAGAAAAAAAAATCTGCAAGAAAAATCTTGACAATGCAGAGAGGAGAAACATGTTGTGGAATAACACACTTGGGAAAAGTTGGAAGAAAAAAGCTTCTCTTCCCTCATATGGCATGTTATCAGGTTTCCCAAGGATTCAGAAACCCATGCCCCTGAATCCCAAGGAAAAAAAAAATAGATTTATTTAATGTAAAAGCTAACTCTCCACTGGATTTTGAT
Source organism: Alouatta palliata (assembly GCA_004027835.1). Classification (NCBI taxonomy): domain Eukaryota; kingdom Metazoa; phylum Chordata; class Mammalia; order Primates; family Atelidae; genus Alouatta; species Alouatta palliata. Next base: position 24,654 of record PVKV010028035.1, on the reverse strand, counting down.
ACACTTTCTTCTTTATCAGAAAAAGAAAGTTTGTGACACTTAAAGATCTTTTAAAATAAGAAACACTAATACATATATTCACTTTTAAAGTGTGATGATTCAATTATTTTCTAAGAGTTAATTAATCCAAACTTTACCTTGGTTTAAAAATAATAGTTCAGACTAGTGGAAATAATTAGATTTCAGGTATATTTTATTTTCTAAGTTCTCTCCAGTCTGGTAAAATTATACTTGCTTTTCAATTTAGCACACAGTTAAAAAGACCTTCAAGGGAAAATTCCAAAAGACCTCTGTATAATGTTGCTACTTTTTCTCTGACTCAATCTTTTATAGTCACTATTCCACTCTAGTTTTGTTTACTGAGCTAAGTGCTTCCATGATACTTTAACGGCTGTTACTTTCCTCCAAGAAACTAATGTATTTTGTATATTATTGAAATGTTTAATTTGATTAATAGCAAAACTGATTATTTATAAAAGGAGCTTCAAGTCATGGTTTATTCTAAGTATGCAGTAGATACATAAACATTAGATTCGGATTTAATTTACGGCCATGGCAATGAAGAGAAACACATTTTAGGCCAACATGAGCTACTTGATCATCTTTCACTGGCTATAATCAAAGATTTAAACAAAATTATCCAATTTACATTGGTTTTTATGAGTCTTCCACTCTATTTTATACTAAAAGTGATATATTTGGCAACACAGTCAAATATAGACAAAATTAAAACATAGCACCTTTGGGAGTTTTGAATTATTTACTTGACTGTAAATTCACTAAACAATAAAACAACTCTTTAATACACTTTAAAGGAATAAATAATATAATTTTATACAGATAAGTATGATTAACAATGATCCTCTGGTAGTGATATGCCTACATGTTGGAAGTGTCTGATGTAGTGGAAAAGACAGCCTGGAAATCAGGGTGCTGGGTACTATTCTGGGAACTGACACTACCACATTATGGATACATCACTTAGCTTATCTCTGTCATATTTCACTAAAGAAAATGAGAAAGTTGCGATAGATGTGAGTCTTCTAAACAATGCTTTCTGAATTATTTTTCTGGAAAATTTTAACACATATGAAACAGAAAATGGGTGCCTGATCAGACTAGTTTGGGCAATTCTCTATTTTCTATCCTGTCTTGAAAATTCATAGTGCATATTTATAAATTAAAAAGTCTAAATACATTAAAGATACAATTTACCTTTATTGAGGACTATGTACTTAACAAAATGGAACACATTTTTATAGTATTTAGTAAGCTAGTTGCATTTATAAGCTAAATGACTTCCAAAGTTTCTCTCATTTTGAAAATCCATAAATATATTTCTGAAAGCACAAAATAACACGCCAGTTAAAAAGAAATTCGTCCTAGGGCTGGATGTGTTGACTCACACCTGTAATGCCAGCATTTTGGGAGGCCAAGGCAGGGGGACTGTTTGAGCCCAGGAGTTTGAGACCTGCCTGGGAAACATAGTAAGACCTTGGGAAGAAAGAAAGAAGAGAGAAAGAGAGAAAGATTGAAAGAGAGAGAGAGAGAGAGAGAGAGAGAGAGAGAGAGAGAGAGAGAGAGAGAGAGGGAGGGAGGGAGGGAGAGAGAGAAAAAGAAAAGGAAGGAAGAAGAAAGGAGGGAAGGAAAGAAAGAAGGAGAGAGAGAAAGCAAGAAAGGGAGAAGAGAGGGAGGGAGGGAAGGAGGGAGGGAGGACAGAAGGAAGGAAGGAAGGAAGGAAGGAAGGAAGGAAGGAAGGAAGGAAGGAAGGAAGGAAAGAAGGAAGGAAGGAAGGAAGGAAAGAAGGAAGGAAAGAAGGAAGGAAGGAAATTGATCCTTATCAATCTCATTCAAATTAGTGAGCAATGGCAAAAATAAAAATAACTTTAAGGTATTTTTCCTTTACGAGGCATTGATGGTTGCAGTGCTTTTTACTTACAAATTAGGTTTTTGTGAGTGTAATAGTAAAATGCCCACATTCCTTTACTACACATTCATTGGTGTCAGGAGTCAATGATTAGGATTTTCTGGATGATAAGAGGAAGTCAGCTTGAGGTGTAACATTAGATTGAGTCCTGTTCCCAATTCTTCTTTAAGAACAGGTCAACAGGTTTGTAAGTTGGCTATATGGTCATCCCTTTGATAGAGACGTTTATGTTTGAAGTTTTGGGTTTTGCAGCAGGAAGACACTTGAAGCTATCCTTGCCAAAGGGTACTGAAAGCCTCTTTAAGTCTATTTGCTAACGCCTGTTTCTCTCTCATTTGGAAAGAATGAAGCACAGAGTCTATCTTACACTGAGAATTTTGGATTATTGAAATTTTGCAGAGATTATAACCATTGACATATAAAAACTTTAAATACTCATCATGGCCAATATACCTTTTCTGTTTCAATCTTTAGAAATCACATACATTTCTCTAGGTAAGAGAGGGAAATAATTACCTTTCAAACCAATTACTCTTCCCTTGCACCAGTTGCCATGGAAATTATCAGAAAAATATAAAAATAAGGAAAAGCTACATTAAATACAAACACTAAAGAAGTCCATTACTGAAAACTTCCAGACATTTTAGAGATTTGCTGTATCTATCCAGATGGAATGAATTTAAGGTATAGCATGGAAGAAGCACTTGGGATTTTTCCCATATTATTGCAGTTTGTAGGCAATTCTGACAGAAGCTCACTAATCTCCCTAACACAAGATGGAAACCACAAAGGGGAATCTAAAGTGGGTGGCATCATCAATCCGAAAAATAGATGCTTGAGGGCTATCCTTGAATTGTATGGCCAATCTAGGCAGAATGAAGATGGTGACAAGCTCCTTTATGCTAATAGATGGTTTTACGGGAGCAAAATTCTAAACTGTCTCTTCTTTGATCTGTATACTCTCTTTATTCTCCAGCAAAGATCCTTGATATTTGCAAAGTAACCTCAAGTTTACATCAGCTCTATTTTTCTTCTCTCTTTTTGTAGCCTGAAGATTTCAGGAAAGGACTCACATTAGTATCTGACAGGATCCATTCTATTTTCCATGTAACTATAAATCAGCACTCTCCACTAGAAAAGACCTAGAGTGTAGTGAGAGCAAATAGAGAAAAGCAAGCACATGAATAAAAAGATTACGCATTGAAAAGATGAATACCTGGCAGTTGAGACCTAGTTGCTAGGTCTAATGTTTTCCACTAAATATAAATAACCCTTGCAGAATATAAACAAAAACCAGACTTGGGCACCCGGGGTCACTGTGGTGGACAAGATAGATAAAACCACTCCATAACTATGCCTAAAACAAGACAGAGACAAAAATACTCTGCACACAAAAATAACAACTCTTCTTTTACAAACATGAGGGATTGCTACTTTATGAATGACAATTCTAGCTGGGCTTTAATTTTCTCTCCTCTTAGATAACAAATGACTAAGAAACCCAGTCACAGAACTGCCCCTGCTTCCTGACAGCACTCAATCCAAATTGAGTCTTCACTTTCTTAACCCCTTCTTGGAATTATACAGTCTAAGCCAAGTACTGTAACAAGCATCTCCTAAATACATCTTTTTAGATATCTCCCATGTCTACAGCAAGGGAAACAAACATTCCAGGTGTGTTCCTGGAAATCATGACTGGCGAGCTTCAACACTATCTTGAACTTAAAGAATGTGATTCAGTATTAATTTCTTTGACAGAAAACAAACTAAAACAAAACCAACAACACAAAAAAATGACAGGGAGGAGACATTTTAGGTTTCTTTTTCCTTTTTTAGATAGATTTAAGAGAATATGAAACTCTGAAAGCTGAGCAAACAATTAGGTGAAGAAGGGAGTATTTGAGCCAAAGAAAGAATTCATGAAGACAAGAAGCATAACTGATAAATTTTAAAGAATAAAGTCATCAATTACCACAAGATTAGAGATTGCATAAAATTAGTTCAATAAAAGAAAGCACAATAGAATACAGAATAGACATTCTATACATGGGCACCCAGTAGATGAGTAAGCAGGAGCTAAATCCAGCTCACATACCTCTTGCCAAGTCTCGGATATTTCCAAGTAGGGGCTGCGTTTAGCCAGAGGAAGAAGAGCATACTTACCCCACAAAAGTGCCAGCAATCCAGCAGGTACAAAGGTCAGGATAGGCTAATATCAGACCTGAATAAGAGTCTATTTAAAATGAAGTTTTTATAGATTAGGTTGGTGCTTCGCAGGCATTGGGCGACAACACAGGCAGGTTCTCAGGAACTCGATCGCGTGTCATTTGGGCATCCCAATAAGGCCTTACAAGGCTGGAAAACCAGAAGCCAATACTCCTTAGCTGCAATAAACTACATCAGTTTATCCCAGTTTACCCCAGTTTGGAAACACTAGCCAAGAACAATTTACATGTTTTGTCATTCAGTTCTGATCAAGTTTCCATAGTGTGCTTACTTCTGGAGAAGAGCTGAACAAAAGAGCTAAGGGCCTTGCATGCATCCTGCATTTCTCTACATTTAAGCATCTTTTCCAATATTCTCCTAATTTTATTTTCTCTCTCACTACCATACTGTCTTAGAACTCCTAAAATCTTAATCCATAGGATCACCAAATCTCAGATGTCTTATGTAATAATGAGATGTAATAATGATAATCTGAGATGTAATCATGATAATCTCAGCGTCAGTGCCTCTGTGACTGAATAAATGTTGTGAGCAGGCATGATTTTTGAGATGAAAACTGAATACTAGAAAGGCAAGGGTCATGGATGTGTGTCTCATCAGTGCAGATCAGGTCAATTTCACTTGAGTATTGAGAATCACCTGGAAGTTTCATACTGCTTAGTCCACTTGGTCAAGTTCTTGGTCAAGTCAGTTTTCCTGCTAGGGCCACTGCAGAAGTCAATGCCAGATTAAGCACTTTTAATAACTATTCTTTGTCTTTTCTCTTATTTTGTAGGTCCTCACATGAAACCCAGCATTTTCAGACCTTTTCTTTGCAAATATAACAATTTCCGCTCTCAATTTTTACTTTGAATTATTTCCTTCACCTTCTCTTACAATATCTAAGTAAGATTAAATTATTTTCTTTTTGAATTTCAAGTTTAGTTTTTTGTTAACAGTGATTGAAAACAAATTAAATCAATGTAAAACAACACAAAAGAAACCAAAAAAATAGTGACTTCACACCTATCTCCCTGACAATCACTATTACCTACTTCCTGTTTCTCTTCAGAAATTTTGTAATCTGGATAATTTATCATCCTAGCCCCTGATATAGGCCCTACTCTCTATATTAAAGACTTTTGAGTATTCTTATACTCTTTTTCACCCTCTTCTTAGTTTATTAGGTATTGAACTTGGATTCTGCTTAGCAGACATCATCCTGGATTCTTAAAGGGATCCATTCCCCAAATCAAAATTAAGACATATGGACCAACGCTAGTGTAAAATTTCTACAACTGTGACAAGGAGCTAGTTTCAATTCATAGCAGCAAACAACAGAAACACTGTGAACAACTTAAGTGAAAAGGGGATGAATGAATTGTAAGAACACTGGAGACCTCATAGGATTGATAAAACTTAGTAAACTGCTGGAAGTAGAAAATGATGTGTCTTCCATTTAAGTTTTCATGGTTTGATGTGCAGCTCTAGTGTGCCCTATTTTGGGAATTGGAAGTGATATTCAGATGTTTTCAGCAAATCCAAGATGCAAATTCATTATTAAAATACTGCTTTCTCCTTTTTATTCCAATCTCTTTGTTGTAGCTCCTTTTCAAAGGCTGCTACTCTTGTTGTTGAGTTTTCCCCTTTATGATACGCCCAGCACAGTGCCTGACACACAATAGATGTTAATGTGGGTTTCACTTTTTTTTACATTTTCTGTTTGAGTACATCTTTTCATCTCTCCTATCTGGCCTACCAAATTTTTTTTTCCCTCACTTCATTTTTTACATTATCTGGACTGACATTATTCACAATTCTGGGCTTCATCTTATTTGTGACTTAAAGACAATACCATGGCATTTTTAAAAACCTAAATGCTCAGTGGTTACATTTTCACAGAAATCTGTTAGGCCCACACTTGGAAAAAGTGATTCAAATCCACAGTTATTTCCTCTGTAGCGTTTCTCTAATATATGCCCCTTAACTGTGAACTAACCAGACATAGTCTCTTTCCTCTGACACATCTCTTCACTTATTCACTTGTCCAAATTCTACATTAGGGAAGAAGACAAAAGGAAGAAACAAAAGCTTATTTCTAAGTTTTAAAACCTTTTTCTGAGTTCCCTTGAGAACCAGGATTCAAAATCATATAGATGCTATTCCATTTAAAGATAAAAGGAGATATTGTTACCACACATGGTAAATAAATCATAATAAATCTAAGATGCAAAACAAGATGGGCTTTAGTAAGAGACCAGAGAGCAAGTTTGGAGAGTCTGAGGATTAGCCAATTGCTCCCTAATGTCAAGCCAAGATCCATTAGAAATCATCATTCTGGCATTCGACAGAAGAAGTCAAAGGTCGGGATTTAATGCTGCCACAGTCTGATTTCCCAACTTCATTGAGCAGGTGCTTAATTAGGCAGGATTATTTGTTGTGTTAAAAGAGTTCAGAGCTGAGTAAGATGTAGAGTCACAAAACAGAGTGACTCTCAGCTCTGTTATTCTGGTGAGAACATTGTAACCTTTTTGTTAACGACAATTATGTTGAGGTCATTACTTTGTCAGAGTTGATTTCTTTGCCTAAGAAAAATATGGAATGCAAACGTATTAGATTACACGGAACTAGTAATGTCACTGATGAGTCTGCACTGATTACAAAGAAGGAGAAAGAGGTTAAGGTCAGCAGAAAGAGCCCTGAATGGGTGATTAGATAAAAATGTGTTTCACTTTGGCTTTTAAGTAAAAAGATTGTGTAAAACTGGCAGAAGTTTTCAAGACACCACCAGGATTTACCCAGAAGAAAGAGAGAGTAAGAACAAGAGCAAGAATGAATGAGTGAGAAAGAGAGGACAAGACAGAAAGAGAGAACTTTTCACAGCAAATCTAATTAATTTTGACTGTAGGAAGTGTGAGTTCATTAAAACTTCTTTAAACACAACTAGCACAACATCAGGGATTTAAAATTCTGCTCAGTTGACTCATTTCTTCTTTTTTTTTTTTCCTGCTTAGAAGTTGTTTGAGTCAACAAATGTGACAAACAATTAGCAAAAAAAAGGCAGGTGCTCAGAAATCGAACAACTGCCTGGATTTGAATCCAGCTTCCTCACTGACTGGGGGAAAACTGAGTAGTAAGGCACAGTCTTGGTCTTTATGGTGTTAAAAAAAAAAATGGAAAAAATACATACTTGTTGAAAAGTTAACCAATACTCAAGAACACTAACCTCCAAGATGGCCCACAGTAAACCATGCCTTCTGGTATTTATGCCCTTGTGTATTTCCCCTTCATTTTGAATCTGTGCTGGCTCCGTGAGACTCATTAAACAATAGCAGGCAGCAGCAGTGACACTGTGCAAGTTCCAGACCTAAGCCTTAGGAAGGCCTCAGTTTCTCTTTCTGAGCTTTGGGAAACCCTGAACCACCATGCAAGAAATTTGGCTAGCCTCCTGGAGAGACCACAAAGAATGTGCACGTGTAGAGGAAGAAATCCTGAGACTCCAGGAAAATAGGGAGTGGCTCAGCCTTTCCAGCATCCAAGATCAGCCCAGCCACACACCTCTCCCTGCCAAGGAGCCAGACTTGAGACATTCCAGCCCCAGCGACTCTCAGACTCTAGAAGCATGAGAAACCTCAAGCAAGACCAGAAAAATGACTACACAGTCAACAAAAAGAATCTTGAGACATAATACATTGTTGTTATTTTAACTCACTATTTTCGGGGATACTTTGTTATACAATAGCAGATAATGGAAAAAGTAACAAGGAAAACATGTGCACATATTGTTCAGTGAGGTAGCCACTAGAAAAGTGGCTATGATTGAGAAATAAATTTTGAATTTTATGTAATTTAATGTATTAAGTTTAACAGCTGAAGCAATGCAAAATAAGTTTTCTGTTACACAAAACTTTATTTTGGTAGGATGACATTTCACTTTAATGGTTGTATTGTCTACTGCATTATTACTGGATGGTTGTTCTGTTAGACATTTGTTATTTCTGATATTACACATGAACACACCACCAAAAAAGACTGTAATATATCTTATTAATGATTTTATATCAGGCTGAATTCAAAGGCTCATGCCTATAATTCCAGCACTTTGACAGGCTGAAGCAGGAGAATCACTTGAGCCTAGGAGTTTGAGACCAGTTTGGGCAACATAGTGAGACCCCCATCTCCACAAATAATAACAAATTTAGCCAGGTGTGGTGGCAAGTGCATGTCCTCCTAGCTACTCAGCAGGCTGAGGTAGGAGGATTGCTTGTGGCCAGGAGCTCAAGGATGTAGTCAGCAATAATTATGCCACTGCATTCCAGCTTGGGCTACAGAGCATGACCCTGATACCAAATAATATTAATACTTAATTGCATTACTTAATAATTGATATAATTAATAATTGTAAGTATTATTATTTGATGTCAATCATATATTGAACTGAAAACATTTTGTACATACTGAGATAAATAAAATGATATTAAAATTAATTTTACTTATTTCTTTTTGCTTTTTGAATTGTGACTTCCCAAAAATTTTAAATGGTGGTATGGGTTATATTTCTATTGGACAACCCTCTTATAGAAGAGTAAACATAGGATTATTTTAAAGTTAACTTTGTTTTTAAAATAGTTGTAGATCCCATACACTCCATACACAGTTTCCTTATTACTAACATCTTACATTAATATGATTCATTATTTACAATGAATGAACAAATATTGACATATTATCATTAACTACAGTTCATACTCTACTCAGATTTTCTTAGGTATTACCTAATGTCCTTTTGTCTATTTCAGGATCCCATCCAGGCTACCATGTGACATGGAGTCATCATTTCTGCTCAGGCTCTTCTTTGCTGCCACAATTTCAGACTTTCCTCATTGTTGATGACTATAGTGGTTTGAATGTTGGTCCTCAAAAAGGCTATTTTCATGTCCTAATCTCCTTGAACCTTTTAATGTGACCTTTCTAGGAAAAAGTTCTCTTAGATGTGATAAAGTAAAGGGTCTCAAGATCATCTTGTTTTATTTTATCCACCCTTATGAGAGACATACAGAAGACAGACACGAGGTAAGAAGAGGAAGAAGCAAAGTGGCAGAGGCAGAGTCTGAAGTAATGCAGACATAACCCTGGGAACACTGAAAGCTACTGCAACCTAGAAGGGTTAAGGAACAGAATCTCTCTTGGAGTCTCAGGAGTGTGCACAGCCCTGCCAATATGTTGATATCAGACAGTTATCAGCCCCTATAACTGTATGGGAATTTTTTTTTTTTGTCTTAAACTACTAAGGTTGTGGCAATTTGTTATGGTAGCCACAGGAAATTAAAAAAATGGCCTTAAATGTCTTGATAGTAAAGGTCAGGTAGTTTGCCTAGCTGGAATTTGTCTGGTGTTTTTCTCCTGGTTAGAGTGGGATTACGCATTCTTGAGAGGAAGACGACAGAAGCATAGTGCCTCTTATATTCATTATTTGTATCAAGTGTACATACTGTTAGCATGATTTATCACTGTTGATGCTGATCCTGATCACCAGGGTCAGGTATGTTTATCCATTATGAAGTTGCCCTTTTTTCCCTCCTTTTCATATTGCATCTTTTGGAAGAAATTTTGGCAACTCAAAGTAAGACATAATTCAATGGAAAAGAAGAGCTAGTTATAAGAGCACCCAAGCAGCAAGAGTGAACACTGAGTAGCTACTGGTCAAAAGGTAAAATAAACCAGACATGACCACAGTGCAAAAATGTCAGGGTCACGTTCAAGTAAAAAAAGAGACCTCTACTCCTCTGAAGAAAGAAGGAATAAATGAAAGACAGGCAAAGAGACAGAAATATTGAACAGGTGTTGCAAAGAAAGGTTAAGGGCATCATAAAGGCCTCTTCTTAAGACAGTAAAATTCAGTTCACTTATTAAATATTTATTAAGACTCACTGTAGGCTATACCCTCAACTTCAACCCTGAAGAATCCAATTTAGAAAGATGTAGTTTCTGTCATAAGACATATATTATTTGAAAAAGAAGATCATATGAATAAGGTAGAAAAATAAATATAACACTGTAGGAATATTTCAAAAGGGCTCTACAAAAGTGGCATTTACATCCATCTAAAACTTAGAAAAGTTTTCTAGGGTCAACTGGTATTTGAGAGAAAAACCACTAACCACAAAAACTGACATGGTAGCATGACCTAATAATAATTGTTAAAACAACTCTCAACTCTGCAGGTTCTGAAATGCTATTTGTCACTGACCCAAAGCTGACTGGAGTTGGAAATAGAATTTGAGACAAGAAAATTTTTAAAAATATACACTAGAATAAAAAGTATTAATTATGTTGGGAATTAAAACTGTCAGACAAGCTTTATGTGGAAAAATTAGATTGAAAAAATCAAAGTATTAAAAGACTGTTTGATAAGCCTTGAATGGGAGAATGGGTACTAGTTACTTATATGAGTTCAATGTGCAAAGGCATTAACCTGGAAAACTTCAGTTCCATGGTCTGTAAAAACAAAAAATGAAGCTCCAGCATCAAGGAATCAAATAAAGTAAGGTATGCTTATCATATGGTCTGGAACATCATAAACTTTCAGGAAGTATTTTCATTACTATGACTATAATTATTTGTTTAGTCATCATTTTCCTTTCCCTCTATGGCTCACTGCAAGACTGCAGTCAGACTATACTCTCTTATGCTCTCCTAGGTGCCTCATACAGTGCTTGTCATTAAGAAACACACAAAAAGGAATGCATTTTACTTAATTAAAGAGGAGTTGGTTGTGACAAGGAGTAAAAAGTGAAATTAATTTAGAAGTTGATATAAACAATGTGCTTTAAACTAAATTGGTCCTATAAATATACACACACACACACACACACACACACACACACACACACACACATACACATGTATATATGATTGAAATATTGAAATGATGCCATGTTAAAGGCTATTTTAATGTTCATGAATATATACATAAGCAAATACATACATGAGAAAGCTACAATTTACTTTGCAGCAGGATTGTGTCCTGTTCTTAATTAAATGGAAAGAATGAAAGACAATCACGAGGGATGGGGGATTGGGATGGCTGTGGTTTGGAGGTATGGTTGGTATTTATTAGTAAAAAAATGGAAGAGAAGGTGTCATAAACTTAAACTAGGGAGGTCCGTTACTAACTAAGTCACAAGATTCTCTATGGACTGAGTTAAGCCCCTTAACAACTTCTCTGTTTTATTCTCTCCATCTGTTTTACCAGACTATTGGGAGGATTATTTAGTTAATGTTGAGGACTATATTTATCAATTCCACAAAATGCCTGTTATTTAATGATGAGAGAACTCTAAACGACACAGCGGGAGTATCACAGGGTTTAGCAACAGTGTTACTGTCAGTTGAGTTCTTTAGAGACCCACAGGACAAAATATGATACATAGTTTTCAGAGCATTTGGAATTGTGTTTCAATAATTATTTCTCCCTCTAACTCCTCAAGTCAATTGAGTTTTCTACTTTGTGGGCTCGACAAGCAATTTGTTTTTTATGGTGGTAAAATTTTTGAGTGGTCTCAAAATTATCCTGAAAATGATTTTTCTAAACAGAAATTACAGTGACACCATGCACTGCAAGGTGACAATCCATCTTTGTACATCTCTATCTAAGTGAATTCTTCACTTTATCTACTTATCCAACATGTTTCTCTCTCTCTCTCTCTTTTTTTTTTAGTGAAGCAGTCTAATTTTTAGTAACTTGATCCTAAGCCAAAGACTAGGAAGCACCCAATATATCACATTTAAATGTAATTTTGCATATAACACAAAACACAGGGAATCTCGGAATCTGATAGAACAACATATGCCAACTGCTTCAAAAAATCTCCTCAGTAAATCTGCATTTTAAAAATTCTATAACAGTTATAATTCTGACTTAGGGAAGATGAAAATATAGCTCAGTATGCTATAGCATACCTCCAATTTACAGTTCTAGAATATTAAGTCAGCACTTTGTAATCTGAAACCAAATATGATCCTTCCTACTTCAAAAAAAGAACCATAGGGAAGAAGAATATTCCAATTCACTCTTAATCAGCATAAAATATCTCAGACTCACAATAAAGCCTAGTAAATAAAATCTGCTCTAAAATGAAACCTCCATATGAGGTAAATCAGCTATTTCAGGTCAGTAGGGTACCATTTGGTAAATTACATCTGTTTCCTCCTCCCACTAGAGAATGTTATTACCTCACATGTGTGGGTTAGTAATGCTCACCAAGCATCAAACTCTCCTGTATTGCTCCAAGGATCATGCCCAGTTTGAATAAGACTGAAAATATTATTAATGGGTAATTTAGACTTTAGGCCTGAGGCTAAGTTCATGCTGTTATGCGGTCAGGATATTGGTACTTTCCCTTCTTTAATTTATGTTTGCACAACAGTGACATGAACTAAGTTTGACTGTTCTTCCAGAAATCTGGCCAAAATCCCTCTTTGTGTGGGTTTAATTTGCACCCTTCATAGTATTTTGTGTATTATACTTGCTTTCATACCAGGTTTGAATGGAATCTTAGATATGATTAAAAGGAGTTCTATTTTTATCACTCAAAATTAATCATGCACCAGTAATGTGAACGTGACTCTTTGGGTGGTAATCCTGGAGTTAAGTGTTCTCACTTGAAAACAAAAATACGCATTTGTGATCTTTATTGAAGGTCATCATGTATACAGAGTGTGTGCTTAGCATGATTTCAGAGCATGATTCCAATAATTTCAACTGTGCTGTATATTCATTCAGAAGCTAGATTACATGTCAGAAACATAAACAGAGCCAAAGTCTCAGATGCTTTCCAATGTGAAGGAGGGTTGTAGTACTGGAGATTTCAAGGAAAGGTCAGCAAGGGCCCAAGTGAAACTTTTTACAAAGTGAAGATTAAGAGAGAGATCTGCGACCTGACTGCTCAATAATTCTTGTCTTTTTTCCATTTGAACTATTGTAGGAGCTTGTCGTAGATAAGCTCCTATTTCTTATGGATCTTTTTTTTTTTTTTTTTTTTTTGAGATGGAGTCTCACTTTTGTTACCCAGGCTGGAGTGCAATGCAGTGATCTCAGCTCACTGTAGCCTCCTCCTCCCAGGTTCAAGAGATTCTCCTGCCTCAGCCTCCCAAGTAGCTGAGATTACAGGTGTGCACCACCACACCTGGCTAATTTTTGCATTTTCAGTACAGACAGGGTTTCACCGTATTGGTCAGGCTGATCTCAAACTCCTGATCTCATGATCCGGTGTCTCAGCCTCCCAAAGTGCTGGGATTACAGGTATGAGCCACTGTGCCTGGACTGGCTCCTATTTCTTTGAACTGAAAATCACTCCTGAAAAAATTAGGATACTCGATTTAGGAGTTCCAACATATTTTTCACAATTCAACATCCTCCATTTCTGCTGTTTTCTCCTCTCAATTCTGTTCTCTTTCCTACCTCCTCTTACACTCACAGTGCAAACCCTGCCTCTTGCTCTTGTCTGCCCAAAAAACCTGCTATGAAATAGTGTCCTTTAAATATCTGAGCAAATTCCAGTCCAGCAAGCTCTACTCACAGTAACTAAGTGTACCAAATTTAATCTTTTATATTTTTACTATACCTTACCATTGTTTACAATTGCCTACAGCATTCAGTACAATAACATGCTGTGCAATGCTGTACAGGTTTACAGCTTCGGAGCAATGGGCTACACCATGTAGCCTAGGTTTGTAGTAGTCTATACCACCTAGGTTTGCGTAAGTACACTCTATGATGTTTGAACAATGACAAAATCACCTAGCAATGCATTCCTCAGAATGTATCCCCACTGTTAAGTGACTGTATTTTCAAATAATCTTTGAGTTTCACATATTATTTTTCTGGCTTGGTCAATCCTACTGTATTGAATTCCTCTATTATATTTTATTTCATTCTTTGTATTTTCTGGCCCTAGAATTTCTGTTTTTAAAAATTATCGTTTCAATCTATTAAATTTCCCTTTCTGATCATTCATTATTTTTCTCCTTTTAATGGATTGTTTCTCTATATTTTCTTGAAGTTCCACCATCTTCATCCATTCTTCCAGGTGAATTCTGAGGTGGCTGCCTGTGTCATAGCCCACTTCTAAGAAAATCAGTCCTATCTGTCATTTATTATTTCATAAGACCTTTCTTCTATGGAGCCTTGCCTAATTGGGTCAAGGGTGGGCCGTTGATTAAGGTTTAGCCAATCACACTAACACTTTGAGTGTTAGAATTGAAGGATCAGAGAAGGAATTAACTAGCTTTGCAGAGCACGATGGAAAAAACAGTCAAGGAGAACCATGTATTAAAAGCAGCATTTTTTGATGCTCATTTTTGAGTGGATGAAAAAAGGGAAGTCAATCTGTAAGAAGAGAAATAAAATATAGCAAGTATCTTCAGGAAGATAAAGATGCAAGTCTCTCTCATCCAGGAAATAGATAGAATAGGTTTCTTAATTACTTTCAATCATTTCCATGCCTGGCTTTCATTTTGCACATAAGTTTAACAAGACACTATGTATAAAGTTTCTTATCTCTGTCTACCATATACACATGCCATATATGTCTACCAAGAAAAGTTTCTTTCCTAGTGCTCTCTTGTACTTTCTTGTTCTCTCTCTCTCTCTCTCTCTCTCTCTCTCTCTCTCTCTCTTTGATTTCCTCTTGCTTCCTTTGTCTTTCTAGCACTCTGTACCTCCTTTCCTTTTATTCTTTCTTTGGAAATCTCTATTCCTCTCTCTGTCTTTCCTTTACATCTCTCTTTCAGCTTCAATTTCTCTAGATTTATTCTTCTTGAAACTAAATGGTACAGTAAAGTTTTTAAGCATATTGGTAGTACCAATGGACACTTCAAATTTATTTAAACTTAAGTAAAATGTTGTTTTGAGGGGCGGGTTCCTTTTTGCCCCTTAAATCATACTTACTTTACCTAAATGTAACTAAGAACAGAATTTGTGGTAAAGCTTTCTAAAATACTGGTTATTAAAGTCTATCCCTTCTGTAGAAGCTAGATTCAAAAAGAAAAGAAAGAAAGAAAGAAAGTCTATCCTGGTCTATTTTGAAGAATAGTGTAAACTGTTAGCAGAGTTGTTGTGTACTTTCAGATGAAAGAATGGAAATTGTGAACTCTGAGAAGCCTGGTGGTATTACTGCAAAACCACTTGCACACTGCTAAGCAACATACTGATGGAGGGACTGGTTTCTTAAACAGTATTCCCTTGATATTTCCAACTTGCATGTCTTTTCACGGCTTCCATTCCTGAAATTACGGAGTGGATGAGAGGTATAAAATGTAGAAATTTTGACTGAAATCTTTCATTTGGAAATTTGTAAAATAGAAAGGAGTGTGAACTCCTCCAGCTGCTTTATGGTCTGAGTACCAGATAGAACAAATGAAATCTCACCTTCTGTATGGAGCTGAAGTTTCACAGGTGGTCATTACAATGAAATTCAAAGGTCACCTCTCTAAAATAAGTAATAACCTTAAATAGTCTAAGGTTATTATCATAACTTTATCCAAATTGAGTACTCTGTTGATTTGTTTCACTTGAGTTATATATTATTTTTAAAACATGCTTAAATTTTAAAGAGTTTATAACATTACATGTATACTTCATAAGGAAAAACAACCTTTTCTATCTGGCAATCAGTTTAAAAAATAGAACACTCAAATGCAATGTAGCACCTTCTATACTTTCTTTTTCAATCAATTTTCTTCTTTCATTTCCCTCTACCTCCTGTATTTTACTGCCTAAAATGTCAGTTCAAGGAAGAATTTAAGTAAATTTTACTTTGTTGGTTTCAATGTTTTATCATGAATTATGATGTTTACTCTGTTTATTTTTATTTTTGATGCTTTCATCAGACTGAGAAAACACTCATATTCCTAGTTTACTGAAAGATTTTGTCAATAATAAAAATGGAATTTGTCGGGAATAAAAATGTAATTTTCAAAATGTTCTTTTCTACATATACTGAATTACCATATATAATTTTCCCTTTATTCTGCAATAGACACTAACTGGAGTTGTTAATTCCTAATCCAAAAATTCTCATGGGAGAGAACTGATTAGCATTGTGTCAGAAATGAACATGAGTCCAGCCAATTGTAACTTAGGGCAGGATATAGGTCAGGTTCATGTAGATCATTGCCCAGACAGCAGGGATATGGTTAAAGACCCAGTAATCAAGAATGTGCCATGTTCTATAGCATCTGTAGCATATATTGGGTGGAGGTACTAGGAAGATGAGTGTTACCTCTTCTATATCTTTTTTCTTTACATTTCTTTATATTTTAATTTTATCATATTAGTTTGGTAGTCCCCCCATTTGGTATAAAAGGATAAACAGAGCTTTTCTGGGCACCGACTGTGAACTGACCTAATACAGGAACACTAAACACTACTCTGGCGAATGACGGAAGAAGGGGCTTATGGAAATTAGATGATCAACAAGAGGTCTGGCTCCAGTCCATCTCAAAGTGGGCCCAGCGGGTCCACAAATTCAACTTAAAGTTTTTTGTTTGGTTGGTTTATCCAG
Source organism: Alouatta palliata (assembly GCA_004027835.1). Taxonomy (NCBI): domain Eukaryota; kingdom Metazoa; phylum Chordata; class Mammalia; order Primates; family Atelidae; genus Alouatta; species Alouatta palliata. The sequence continues at coordinate 7,956 of PVKV010028035.1, read as the reverse complement.
TTCTGCAACTCATTTGAATACAAGCACTTAGCAAATGACAGAATCCCCAAATGTGATTTTTGACCCACTAACTAAGCATTTGTTGTAAAACTTCAGCAGCCAACACTCAAACTCACAGCATCTGGTATATGGGTATATTGGCTCAGAAAATGAATCTTGGAGTGTCACCAGTAGGGTCCACTACTGCAGTTATTTCTGGGAGGCTGGGTAAGGCACTGGACACTTAAAATTTCAATGTTCCTTTAAATTTCTTATTTCATTACTTTTAAATTTGTATTTCATTCCCTTCCCTGTTTGAATTTTATTTTTACATGATACATTGTTTTTAAAATAATTTTAAACTAAGGAAAAAAAAACAAATTCTACTTTTTAATATACAGCCTTAAAAAGTTAATATAGAATGGCTTACATGCATCTTTTTTATAATTTCTGTTAAAAATTGGAAATACCAACTTTTCAACCTAACACGGAAGCCTCATTTTTCAGGAAATGTAAACAGAAAAAAAAAAAAAAACTTGGTACTGGTTTAAAAATTTTCTAGATTTATTCAAATTTTCACTATTTCTCCATGTTTCTTTTGTATTGCATTTGTATTGTGAGATGGTAGCAAAAAAGGCTTCTACAGACATAAAATAGATTCTATTAGTCTGAGTTCTCTAGATATACAGAATACAAGATAAATTAGTATACAGGTATATGTATGTGTGTGTACGTATGTGAATAAATGTATGTGTATGTATGTGTAAGTATTTGCATATATATATATATGCACATACTTAAACCATGGTTAAGAAGTCAGGGACCACCTAAATAATAAATATTCCTCTCTCTGTATGTGTATATATATGTATGTACATATATATGTATGTATATATATGTATGTGTGTATAGATATGTATGTGTGTGTGTATATATATATATATATATACACACACACACACACACATACAGAGAGAGGAGAGAGAGGAATATTTATTATTTAGATGGTCCCTGACGACTTAACCATGGTTTGATGTACAATTTTTTGACTTTACTATGGTGCAAAAGTGATTCACACTCAGTAGGAATCATACTTCAAATTTTAAACTTTGATCTTTTCCAGGTCTAGTGATGTGTGATGCAACATTGTCTCTCAATTTTGGGGTGCGATAAACAACCAATACTCTGCAGTGTACTGTGTTGCCAGAAATTTTTGGATATTGTATTTTGTTTTTGAATCCCATTATGTCTACAAAACCCCCATTTCATCTTACAACATTTTCAACTTACTGGGTTTATGAGATTGTAACCTCATCAAAAGTTGAGGAGCATCTGCAATGAACTGGCTCACATGGTTATGAAGGCTGAGAATCCCCAGGATCTGCAGTTGGCCAGCTAGAGAAGCAGAAGAGCCAGTGGTATAGTTCCAACCTGAATCTGAAGGCTTGAGAACCAAGAAGAGCCAAAAATGTCAGTCCCAGTTTGAGTCTAAGTCTGAAGTTCAGAGAAGACTAATGTTGCATCTCAAAGTCAGTCAGTCAGAGACTGAATTCTCTCTTACTCTGCCTTTTTGTTGTATTGAGGGCTTCAAAGGATTTAATGGATTGGATGAGGCTCACCCACAGTTGAGAGGGCAGTCCGCTTAATTCAGTTTGCCAATTCTCATGTTAATTTTATCCAGCAACACCCTCACAGAGACACCCAGAATAATGTTTAACCAAATACTGGGCACTGTGTGGCCCACTTAGTTGACATATTAAAATTAACTGTCAAAGGTTCCACCATGTTAGTTCTGAGGAACTTAGAACCAACTTGGCTCCACTTACTATTTTAAAGATAATATTATAAACTTATAGAGAAGAAAGATAAATTGCTTAAAATGTCAAATGTCTGGAAGAAGAACTATCATTCACAACTATTGTGTTCTAGTCTCCTATTAACATACTGTCTACATACTTTACAAATTGTAACTCTGAAACTAAAAAGGTTTGTTTATTGGACTCTTCTGACCTTGCATTGAATCCTTAGATATTAGGAAAGAGAGAAATAAAACCAGAGTATATGCCTTTTGGTGCAAATAAATATTGATTATTGAGTATTTACAAATTATGAAATGATTAAATTTTCACAGTTTTCTTAGAATAAGTTTTTATTCCAGAAAAGGGGAGAGAAGAGTGTATGGAAAATTTTAGGACAAGAGCTAAAATTTTCTATTGGACATCAGAAGAGGCAAGATGGGATTTTATACCTAGAGACAGTAGGTAAGCACTAAATGTCATCTAAGCCAGCTGTCAATTCCAAGGAGGTCAAATGAAGTAAGAGAAAACCTCTCCATAACAAAAGTTGAATGTAAGTAAGAGACAGAAATATGTTAAGCATAATCTGTGACAAAATATCTAAAAGTGAAATACTTTTATATTTTCCTGTAAATATATAAATATCTGTATAGATACAGAAGAAAGTGATCATATTTGTGATTCTCAGACAAGGAACCAGTTGTTGGAAAGAGAGTGAGGCGATTAAGAATTTCCAAAATACATTTTTTGTTACTCTTGAATTTTGAAACATGTAAATGTTTTATCTATCTAAAAATTTCAAATTTAAAAAAATGAGGACTAAAGTTTTAAAAATAATGAAATTAAATACTATCTAATCATACCTTACATTTGTTGAGCAAATATATGTGTCAGGTATTTCATACGCATCACTTCATTTAATTCTTATTGTCAATCCCATTTTTTAGATATTGAAAAAATGAAGTTTAATGAGATTGTCTTTCTATGTTTTTCATAGTTTTGACCCTTTGTGAAGGCAGCTAGAACAGTAAGCATTTGTCTTCAATTACACTAAGAAATTGATTAAACACCAGATGAACACTGCTGTACCAATTAGTCCTTACAATCTCCTCAGGTGTTTCTTGGTAAATATTGCATATTAGCAAATATATATTGTAAAATTTGACTAAAATTTGCTTTAAACTAGAAACATTATGCAGAACCCAGGTCATCTCAAAGGCTGAGCTTTGGACCCAGAATCTTGTTGACTATAATTGCTCAAGTTGGATAATCTCCTGGAGACAGAAAGCTATTCACAAAATTGGACTTAGAATCACTGCCTTCAGTGTCTTCCTTCTCTGCCACTCTAAATGATCTTCAATGAGGAGAACTAGATTGTGGTATGTTGAAAGCCATGTGGAAAGCATTTTCTTTACTGACTGTTGAGACTGAAAGTGATCTTAAATTCACCTTTTGAAACCCTTATTTAGGTGTATTTTTCAGTATCACACATTGCACACAGAGTTGCCCATAGAAATTCTACACACAATGTTATCATCTTACATTTGTAAGAGAGGCAGACCGACAAACTACATAAGACAAAAACTGGACTCTATTTAACTATTTTTATATTTCTGAAATTCTGCTTTATATTTTGCTGAATATCTGAGAAAAGAGCAACAAAAATCTATTCTTCAAAGGTTATACATAATTTCTAAAATAATAAAATATATAACACCTCCATTCTTGTGAATCCGAAGGCTTCATATATTTGTGTTGGATATTAAGTTCATTTCAGTTATTTCACGCAGACTTGGAAGGAAAAAAAATCCTCTCCCATATAAATGAGTATTACTTATATAATTTTAATTTCCTGGTCCTATAATTTCAGGATAAATACCCTTTATGCTAATTATTAATCATTTTAGTAAAACAATATTTCTTATATTGGCTTTTTTCATATCTGAATCATATTTGCCTCAACAACAGCTATTACAATTTAAAATATTCCCAGAGACACAGCTTTCCAAATAACTGCTGTGTACTAATAATGTAAATACCTTCCTTGACAGCATAAACTCACTAAGTGATATTTCATAAATTATTTTAGTGACTTATCAGTACGATTTTAAGCTAATTCAAATTCAGAATTACATTTCTGACTACATGCATTTCACATGTCAATAACATCAAACACCAGGACAATGACTATAGTATTCTAATATCAGATTTCATCTCCTAGAAGTAATTTTGTTTCAAAAAGAAACTTCAATTTTTAAGAGCAAACTCGAAAGTCTCTAATACTTAATTTCTCTTGAAACACTATTTTATGCAATGATGATAGAATGTATTCAACAAATCTTCTGTGTTCCTAGATTTTTTTTTTTGAAGGAAACAACTGGCTTCTAAATTTCATTTGGATGCCTCATTTCGTTACAACTCCATGCCACCTGAAAATAATCTAGCAGGGGGTTACACCTAACCAAGTTGAATGGAGATGGAAACATTTAAGTATCTCTTTGGAGGAAAGGAAATGGTATTGTTAATGTGCCTCTCTATATACTGTGTTAACCTCATAGTTAAATCACACTATGGACTCATACCAAGCCCTATTCATGGTCACACATCTTATTCCTTTATTAACCTTTAGGTTTTTATGATCTGTTAGGCATAGATACACATCTGTTCAACAGACCAAAGCCATATCTAGCCACCTGCCTAAATATTTCAAAAGCTACTTGTAAAAATACCTTGAGTGTATAAACAGTGCCTAGCTTCACTTTAAGGTGAATGAACGTATTTTCTATGGGCCATAATCCTTAAGGCCCTGATTTTAGCAACTCACATAGTTCACTCCTGTAGCTATTTGGTTCTGGATATAGATATGGCATAACATCTCAAGATTAAAGCATCCTGCATCATTTAATAAGGAGGGTGCAAATAAACCATAGGAATATATAATAATTCTTTTATAAAGCACTTGTACCAAAGTGCAAATTTAATTCATATTAAATTTCCTAGGTCTGGATGGCATAATAGAAATCTTAATGTTTTTAAAAGCAATCTAAATATTAAAATATTCAAAAATAACTTAATTTTGCCCCATTTATTTCAAAGTCCTATATAAAAGGGTGGACACTATTATGTATTTTTTCATTAAAATTTTCTGTTTTCTTCTATAAATATTCTACCACCATATCTTTTAATTTATATTAAAATAATAAGGAAAATACTCAATAGTTAATAAATCTGCATCAAATTAAAGACATCAGAGGTAACAAAAGAAGTTCACCTTTAGAACAAGTTTGGATGTCTGTGAAATGGTACATGGAAATGAGAACTAAAGCTAAAGCTAAAATTAACTTCTTGTCTGTGATACAGTAAATTACTAGATTTAGAAACAATAACAAGCAATAATACAGAATTTATCATATCACTGATAATTTCCCATTATTATAGACTGCACGATAACCCAATATTTAAGCCATAACATGATTGTGTTGTATTTTGGAAAACTACAGTAGTTCAATAGCCTCTATTCTCCTTCTGGCAACCCTGTAAGAGGCACAGAAAAAGACATTAGGGATTCAATTTGGATAGGGGCAAAGAAACCCCAGGTAGAAGTGGCACTATCCATTACTACCATAAATACATTAATGTGTCAAAATCTTAACAGATTATTTTTAAAAGAGTACTATTTTTAGGCCATGAAGCTTACAAATCAGAAAAAAAAAAGTTTCATAAAATGCCTTTGATTCTAATTATAGAAGATCATGTTATTTTGGATAATAAATGGACAGACATTTGATTAAAAATGCAAAGTTATTTGGTGTGCCAATATATAGCACTTTCCATTTCCCCACCCCATAAAATCATAATTCCATTACAAAAACTATTAAAGTAGATTTATTAGAAGTTGACTCCATAATAGATGTCTAGTGATAAAGTGCCTGTAGAATCTCAGCAGATTTTTAGTATGGCTGTAGTTTTCAGCAAAGTATTTGTTTAATGAATACATTAAAAACAGTCTGAATATTTAAAATGTACATCTTGTGGTCTAATCATTTTTCCATGAATTTAATATAAATCAAAAAGTTTTAAATGTATATTTTTGGATATGTGAACAATGTAACATTCATCACATTATTTATATTTAGAGTAAAATAATACATATTTATACAAGATATATAACTAAAGATTTATAACTAAAGCAATCTTATCACTAAAACATATCTAAAGAATATAATGATTTCTGTTACATTTTGTGTCATGTGTCATTGGCAGCTTCAAATTTATTTTTATAATGATACTAATGAAAATAATAGCAATTAATGGTCTTAAGATAGAAATGAAATATACAATTACTGTACAATCTCATTGGCTACTGCACCTTTTTCTAAAAAATAAGTTAAATATGTGTATATATTTATGCATACCATTTAAAGTATACATTTATATATTTATGCATACCATTGAAAGACATTTCTGGCAAGGCACAGTGGCTCATGTCTGTAATCCCAGCATTTTGGGAGGCCAAGGTGGGTGATTAGTAGAGATGGGAGCTACTTGCATCATTTAATAGGAGGAGCGTACAAATAAACCATGGCAATATATAATGAAAATTATTTTATAAAGCACTAGTACCAAAATGCAAATTTAATTTGTATTAAATTTCCCAGGTATAGATGGACTAATAGAAATCTTAATATTTTTAAAAGCAATTTAAATATTAAAATATTCAAAAATAACTTAATTTTGTCCCATTTATTTCAAAGTCCTATATAAAAGGTTGGTCAGGAGTTCAAGACCAGCCTGACCAAATGGTGAAACCCTGTCTCTACTAAAAATACAAAAATTTGCCAGGTGTGGTGAGGCGTGCCTGTAATCCCAGCTACTCAGAACACTGAGGCAAGAGAATTGCTTGAACCCAGGAGGTGGAGGTTGCAGTGAGCCGAGATCGCACCACTGCACTACTCCACCCTGGAGGGAGACTCCGATGCAAAAAAACACAAAAGACATTTCTATATTTATGCAGACCAAATTAAATATATATACACACACATGCATGTGCACGTACACACACACACACACACACACACACACACACACACACACACACACACCATTGTAGATGGAAAGATATGAACATGCATCTTCAATTCTTTTTTTGTTTGTTTAACTGGGTGTTCTCCAGTACTATGATTAAAATATCAGCAAGTAAGATACAATTATGTTGTCATGGAATCAACAATGAACATAAGATTTGTTGCTGCTTCATTATTTCTCAGAATTTGTAGTGGCTAGCCTTCTAATACGCGTGTTTGTCGTTTTCAATCACTGAAAGAATCTCTCAGCTTTTCTCCTCTTTCAGTCAACTTTCACTAACTTGATGCAAGGAGCAAATTTGCCTCAAGCAATTGGTTTAAAAGCACTTGTAATTCTGAGAGGAACATTCTTTGTTGTCTCTGCTAAAATGTTAAAATTATAACTTTCTGCTAGATTTATGGATGTAGAGAGGAACCAACTAATGTGCTCCTGGTAGAAATTACTGGTGTGATGAGAGAATAGAACAGGTAATTTTGCAGTTAACAACAGTTTCAGAAAACTTCATTTCTTTTATTGTTTATCCTTATGTTAGAAGTTGGAAGGAATTGTACTACTGATGAAAACCATCATACAAGTTGGAATGTGAGTTGCTTGTATAACCACTATTTCCTCAGACCACACTCGACTAAGGATTCAATAGTGTCACAATAGTAATTTGAAAATTATACTTTAACTGCAAAATTGTGAGAATTGTAGGTAGTTTCAGATCCCTCCCAGCAATTATAAGCATTTCCTGTTAGAAAGGAATTTCAAAATGCTCTCAAAATTAACTCCTTGGGATTCCAGAATATATATAGGTACACCTTAAGTGTACCCCTCCTCTGCCAAGACTCAGATGCAAGTCCATGGGAGATGAATTTAGGAATCATTTTAATAACACACTGTTCAAGAATTAATATTTCCTCTCTATTCCAAACTTTACCAGCTGTCTCCGACTCTCTCTCCTCAGGAAGATGTTTTCTCATGAAGTATCCTGGTTTACATCTGCTGGTCCATGTTGTTGGCCCTTTAGATTTGCTGTGCAGTCCTTCACCATATATATATGTGTGTGTGTGTTTGAGAAAGATATATATATATATATATATATATATATATA
>PVKV010028034.1:0-25557 GCA_004027835.1 Alouatta palliata | reverse complement strand
ACACATGGGCACACATGCACACACACACGGGCACAGATGCACACACACACACGGGTGCACATATGCACACACACAGGCACAAATGCACACACACAGGTGCACATGCAGACACACACACGGGTGCACACACACATGGGTGCACATGCACACACACACGGGCACACATGCACACACACACGGGTGCACATATGCACACACACACACGGGGTGAGCACATGCACACACAGATGCATACATACACATGTGCCCTCACGTGCAAACGCACATTCATATACGTACATGTGAACACACATATGTGCAGCAGGCCTCCTTGGTCAAGGCCTCTGGAGCTTTGGCCTTCCTCAAGGTTCCAGGGGCCCAGAAGACCCACAGTGTTGCTGTGCCTCAGCCCAGGGCCCCAAGTGAGAGTGCCAGCGTCCCCGAGCCTGCCCAGAAATCCGGGTTTCCATCGCTCCCAGCAGGAAGCCATGCCTCATGCAGGAGGCCTCCCTCACCTGCTAATCTCCTCTGATCCTGCCAACCCCTAGATGAGGCCAGCCAAGGGGACCCCACTGGCCCAGAGCAGGGCCCAGGAAGGGGACCAAAGGCCCAGGGGGACTCGCTCCTGGAGCTGACTTCACTCAATGCCAGGGCACAGAGGGAGACCAGACGCTACAGCCGGGACCCCCAAGAGGGTCATGGGTGCCCACTCAGCAATCCTCGGCCATCATGTGGCTGCAGGTCCAGCCTGTTGCTAGGATTAGTCCCGGATTAGCCCACTGAGGTCCCAGAGCCTCAAATGTCCTGGTCACCAGTGCTATAGAAACCTGGCCAGGAGCCGGGGGTGGAGGCTGGCTCTTCCTTGGTGGGGTCTTCCCTCCAGGCCCAGTCTGAGCCTCACCCTCTCCTGCGCCAGCTCTAGAGTGCCTGGGGCCTGAGCTCCCACCCCCGAGGCCTGCAGAGCCCTCCTCCACAGAGCTCTGCACCCAGGGAAGTTGCAGGTTTCTAGAATCAGCTGTTTTCCAGATCCTGGGATGAAAACAGATGACTGATCACGTTGTGCCTGAAGTGGAAAAGCAGAGCGTTTGTTTTCTCCCTTCCCACATGCTCCTTAATGCAGAAAGCGTCAGCACTGGTTCACCCTGCAGCCCCAGGAGCACCCTGGAGCTTTCCTCCCCAGGCCCAGCCCAAGCACCACCTCCTCAGAACTCCCCCCATCACTGACTCCCCCATCCCATCTGTCTCTGCACTGAGGGAAGGCCAGGTTGGGGCTGTGGGACCTAGGACCAGGCCTCACAGGTGCAGTGGCCAGGTCGCAGCCCATTGAGGGACAGCTTGAGAGGCTCTGAGAGCTTCCTGTGACACCTGAGAGGCTAGCAGGAGGAAGGCCAGAGCCAGCAGCCAGGACCTGACCACTTGCTCAGGCTTGGCGGAGCTCCTGGCCAGGGTCCTCTTGGCAGCATGACCTGGCAGGTGCTATCTGTCCATTTTTCCCCTCACAGATGTCCCTGGCCACGGTGGGCATGACTGCCTAGTCCTGAGCGCCAAATGCACCTTTCTGCCTCTCCTCTTCTCCGTCAGGTGAGGCCATCCTTCCCAGGGGCCGTCCTGGGCTCCTCACTCCTCTAGAACCTCATCAAAGGCTCTCGCTCTGCCCTCAGCACATACCAGGGTCTGACCACCCCTCCTCTGGTCCCTTCATTCCTAAGCAGAGGCATCCACTAGCCCCTCTTCAGTCCAAGAAAAAGCTACATCCCTTTCAGGCTTCCTGGTGCCTTCCTGGGCTAGCTCCCCTCGGTTCCTCAGATGTGTTTCTAAACAATCCATGCTCCCTCCCTATCCACTGCCACATCACCTCTAAGCAAGGCTTGCACCCGCTGCTCCTGCCAGGAGATGCTCTCCCCCGGGTGTCCATGTGAGTATGTGGTGGGGACTAGAAAGCTATGTAGATGGGTAAATAGATGGGTGAGTGGGTGGGTGGGTGGATGGATGGATGGATAGGTGGATTCATGGATTCATGGAAACAAGGGAGGGAAAAAGGGAGGAAAGGAGAGAGGGAGGGAAGATGAATGGATGCATGAATGGGTCCATAGACGGGTGCATGAGTGGATGGATGAATGGATGAACAGATGGATGGATGGATAGATGGATGGATGGATGGATGGATGAGTGGAAGGATGGATCAATGGATGGATGAATGTATGGATTCATGGAAGGAAGGAAGGAAGGAAGGAAGGAAGGAAGGAAGGAAGGAAGGAAGGGAGGCAAGAAGAAAGGAAAGAAGGGAGGGAGGGAAGGAGGGGGAAGGGAGGGAGGGAAGGAAGGAAGGGGAGGGAGGGAGGAATAAAGGAAGAAAGGAGGAAAGAAAGAAGGGAAGAAGGAAAGGAAGATGGATGGATGGATGTGTACATGGATAGATGGATAAACAGATGGATAGATGGATGCATGGGTGGATAGAAGAAAGGATGGATGGGTGGGTGGATGGATACATGAACAAATGAATAGGTGGATGGATAGATAGATGAATGGGTGAGTGGATTCCTGGATGGATAGACAGATAGATGGATGAGTAGGTGTATGAATGGGTGGGTGAATGGATGGATGGATAGGTGCATAGATGAATGAGCGGGTGTATGAATGGGTAGGTGAATGCATGGATGGATAGGTGGATGGGAGGGTGGATGCATGGATGGGTGGATGCATGTGTGGATAGATAGATGGATGGATAAATGGATACATGTAGGAGTGAGTGAACGGGTGAGTGGATGGATGGATGGAAGGAAAGAAGGATGGATAGATGAATACATGGATGACTGACTCGGTGTGCAAATGGGTGGGTGTATGATGGGTGGATGAATGAATAGATAGGTGGATGGATAGCTGCATGGATGGACAGATGGAGGGGTGGACGCCCTTTCTTAATGCCAGCCAAGGAATGCAGCCAAGTGGAAAGGCCCAGGTGGGCAGCTGTCTTCCCACACCACTCACCCTGACCTGAGAACAGCTGCTGGGCCCCAGGTGTTGAAGGGGCCAAAAGAGCTGTGCCCAGCCGTACTATGGAGATGCTGGTTGCCAGTTGCTCTGAGCTATGTTCTGCTTTGTTCCTCTGGGCCTGCTCTGGGGACTTGGCCACTCTGGGCCATCTGCAGGCTTCCCTGATGTGCCCTGTATCCAGGTCACAAGCCAAGTCCTTCCAATGTCACCCTTGATTGCTGTCCCTTGTGAACTCACACTGGTCCTCCCTGTGTGATCATGGGCTATTCACCTCTACCACACACCACTCTCCCCACCCACGCTAATCTAAGTGAGACTCAGACTTGTCCAGCGTACATGCTACTGAGCCTCAGAGTCAGGCCACGCCCAAGGCCAGGGCTCCTGAGCTCCCCTCCAACTCTCCATCCGCACAAGCCTTCCTCACACCAGCCTCTTCCCCTCTGGTCCAGTTGCATCTATTTCACCCCTGCCAGAAGACAGTGTTAGTTGCCTACGGCTGCACAATAAATTACTCCAAAACTTAGAATAATAAAGACTTAAAGTGGTAGATATTTATCATCTTGGTTTCTGTGGCTCAGGAGTACAGGAGCAGCTTAGCCTGGTGGTTGTGGCTTGGCTTGGCTGCCACCCCATGACACCCCAAGCCAAGCCACCAGCCCTGGGCCATAGCCATCTGAAGACTCTGATGGACTGGAGTGTCCCCTCCAAGGTGGCTCCTTCATGCCTGACCACCTGGTGTGGCTGTTGGAGGGAGGCTCGGTTCTTCCACACAAACCTCTGCAGGGGCTGCTTGAGCATGCTCACAACATGGCAGCCGGCTTTCCCCAGAAGGAGTGAAGGGAGAGAGGTGGGGGAAGAAGAAGGATGCTGCCGTGTCGATTATGACATGGCCTCAGAAGTCGCCCCTCTTGTCATCCCCACTGATCACACAAATCCATCCTGTTAATGTGAGAGGTGCCACACAGGGACAGAATTCCTGGACATGCAGATCTGGGGCCATCGTGGAGGCTGCCGTGACCTGCAGTCGACATGCTCTTCTTTTCTCCACAAATGACATTAAGTGAGAGGAGTAGTGGGCAAGGTAGCCCCAGCCTGACAATCTTCTTGTTCCATTCCCTACACCTGGTGACCTGGCCCAGCAACACCTCCAGCCCCCTCTCCCTTCCCCACAACGGGCTCAGCTCAGGCCACCCTGAGTGCCGGGAGCAGGGTGTGCCTGCAGCTGTGTCAGCAGGACATCGAGTGTTTCTGGGGTAGTCCTGGGCCCTGAAACCCTCCAATGCTGAGATAGAGGAGGGGTTCCTCCTTGCTGTCCCCTCAACTCGGAAGACTCACCAGCCACGGGGTGGGAAGGGGAGAGCCAGGGTTTTGGGTGGAATGGTGAAGGGCCCTGCTGGAAGGCAAGACAGCTGATGGAGGGTGGGGAAGGCATCCCGAGGCCCTGGGGGGGACCAGGGCACTGTCTGTGTGGTGCTCCCTGTCCCCAGCCTGGGGACAACCCAGGGAGCCTAGGACCTTGTTCAGTGGTGGAGGCCTCTGAGGGGAGAATGCCAGAGAGAGTGGGAGTGCCGGGGCTCTGCCAGGCACCCTCCATCCTGGTGTGGGCTCCTGGGAGGGAGAGAGGGGTTGACTTCCAGGGACTGCCCTGGAAATCAGGTGGCCTGGCGGTCCCCAGACCTGCCACCCCTTGCTGAGGGAGCTGCAGGCTCTTCTCCTTCCCAAGCCTCCCCAGCATTTGAGAGTTTTCTCCCTAGCACTGATCCGTGGCTGGGAGAGGGTCAGGGCCTCGAGGGAGCACGGCTGAGCCTGCATGGCATGCAGGGATCAGCTCCTCCAGGCCCCCCACCTTCGAGCAGTGGTGCCCAGGCCCAGCTGGGCAGGGCCGAGTCCATGAGAGCACCCCACCCTCCCCAGGAGCTCCCGGCCAGCTGCCCACTGCAGCGGCCTGTGTGACAGTGACGCCCACTATGCCAGGAACGCCACAGGCCCCTGGGCTGCCATCAAGCTCGGTCATTCTTTTTATTAAAAGGCAAAGCCTAAACCAAGAAAACAAGGAGCGACCGCCCCACTGGGTTGGGGGACCCTCACCCACCACTCAGGAAAACAGCCGAGTTCTTCACACAAACAGGAAGCAGCTGGTCTTCCCTGAACGTGAGCGGAGGGCTGGGGCCTCTGCAGGGGCTGCCTAGAAGGTGGCGCTGGAGCCAGGCCCTCCAGGAAACGGCCAGGCTGGAACTCCCCCGCCAGAAGCCTCTGGGCTTCGAGCCTGGCCAGGGGAGCCGGGCTTCCCGCACACAGCCTTCCCCACCACGGTGGGCTCAGTGGCTCCACCCCAGCTGCAGAGACCCAGCCCAGAGCACACAAACTAGCTGGGCTTCTAGTGGGGCAGAAAGGGGGTGGGCAGGAGGCGGGCAGCCATGCTTGGCAGGTCCAGGGCCTTCAAGGGGCTTCCATAGCCCAGACGGGGCCCTGGAGCCTGCAGGACCCCACCCTGGTGGCATCGAGTCAGGGAAGGGGTCTGTGTGAGCCAGGTGCAGAGAGAAAGGTATGAGGCAGGTTTTAAAGAATTGCTCTAAATAGAAGAAGCTTAAAGCAGAAAAGTTTAGCCTGCCAGAAGTTAGAGCATGTTCTAGAGTAGCAATAATTAAAACCTCATGGTACTGATGCAAAGATGGAGATATAGGCTGGGGAGGAAATGTAGAAGTCTGGAAGTGGAACCAGCAACCTACACAAAGAACATTAAAACCCCAGAAAAAAAGAGCACTGCCGTTTAAAAGCACGGCATAGGATCTCCGAAGCCCTTCTGCAGAGGAGCATGAAGGAGCTGCCTCAAACGTTGTCTTGAGAAAATGTGTTAGTAATTTGAAATGAAATTCAAGCAAAGAGAACACTTATGTCTCGCAAGTATTCATAGCAGTTTTATTCATAATTGCCAAAACTTGGAAGCCACCGGGATCTTTCAGTGGGTGAGCAGGTAAACGCACAGTGATATGTCCATGCGAGGAGTGCTATTCAGTGCTTAGAAGAAGTTAGCTCTCAGCCACAAGAAGACACGGAAGAACCCTAAATGCCTGTCACTGGGTGAAAGAAGCCACTCTGCAAAGGCCACGCGCTGTATGATTCCACCTCTGTGACATTCCTGAAAAGTCAAAGCTGTGGAGACGGTGAAGAGACGGGTGGCCACCAGAGTTCGGGGGCAGCAGAGAGGGAGAGGTCCAGAGCCATGACTGTAGGGAGGGACCTGCTCTGTCTGGGACTCTGGTGGTGGATACAGGGCGTCATAACATTCGTCCAGACCCGTAGAATGCGCAACCCCTAGAGTGAAGCTGGAATTCCATGTGCGTCCCTGTTCATTGGTTGACTGTAAAAGAAGGCGTGTGTATTCAACACATTCGTAATAGGGGAAGCTGTGGTGGAGGCGTGAGGCAGGAGGTCCAGGGGAACTCACTGTGCTTCCTGCGTGATTTCCCTGCAGTTCTAACCCAGTTTTCCTCTTCACCAAGTACCGTCTGTCCATCACCTTTCTTTTTTTTTTGAGACAGTTTCTCTCTGTTGCCCAGGCTGGAGTGCAATGGCGCGATCTCGGCCCATGGCAACCTCTGTCTCCTGGATTCAAGCGGTTCTCCTGCCTCAGCCCCCTGAGTAGCTGGGATTACAGGCATGTGCCACCACGCCCGGCTAATTTTGTATTTTCAGTAGAGACGGGGTTTCTCCATGTTGATCAGGCTGGTCTCCAGCTCCTGAGCTCAGGTGATCCGCCTGCCTCAGCCTCCCAAAGTGCTGGGATTACAGGCGTGAGACCCCGTCCATCACTTTTTAACGTCACTGCCAGTAGCTCCCTTTGTGGAGAACAGACACCAGCCAGGCTGTTTTACACACTTATCCGTGGGAGCCCTGTGCTCAGGTGCTCTCTTTTATACAAGGGGAAACTGAGGCACAGAAAAGCGAGGCAACATGCCAGGATTTGAAACAGTCAAAATACTCGCCCCTCTGCTAATTACAAGCACAGCTACCGGCCCCTAAGCCCAGGCTCTTAGACTCTGGTTTTCAAATGTTCTGGCCTCAGAGCCTCTCGCATTCCTCCACGTTATGGGGAAGCTCTGAAAGACAGCTGTTGTTGCAAGGTTGCCCCTGCTGCTATTTACCGTCTTAGAAGTCACAACTAAGACACTGAGATATTTTAATATTTTAAATATTAGACATTTTAAAAATAAGTTGCTGGGCATGGTGGCTCATGCGTACAATTCCAACATTTTGGGAACCCAAGGCAGCAGGATCACTTGAGCCCAGGAGTTCAAGACCAGCCTGGGCTATGTTGCTATGTTACCCACGCTGGTCTTGAACTCCTGGGCTCAAGTGATCCTCCCACCTTGGCCTCCCAAGGTACTGGAATTACAGGCTTGAGTAATCAAAAGAAAATCTACAAGCACATAAGGCCATTAAAATATCCTTAATTTAAAAAAGACTTAGTAAGTATGGTGGCACACACCTGCTACTCGGGAGGCTGAGGCAGGAGGGTCGCTTGGGCCTGGGAGATTGAGTCAGCCGTGAGACCTGGTGGCGCCTGTGCACTCCAGCCTGGGCCACAGAGCAAGACCCTATCTCAAACCCAAAATGAAACAAAACGAACAAAAAACAGTAAAGTCACAACAGCAACAATAAACTCACAACACATTAACATAAAATATTTGTTTACAAAAGATAACAAGGCTTTTAAAACAGAACCAATTCAGTGAGAAGAGTGCGATGGCTACGAGCTTTGCCAGGCTCTGCGGCTTGCTGGAAGATAGCGGATTCCCATCATGCATCCTCAGGCTTTGGCCAGCACCTAGGAAGAAATGGAGATGGTTAGGGGGTTCAGGGGACACTGGTATTTTCATGGCCTTCTGTGCCTGCCTATTTTCTTTTTGATACTACACCAAAGCTTGGCAAGTGGTCATTTCTTAAGGCTTAGCTGCAATGTGGGCTCTACAACCACAGCCACGACCTTCTCAGACTCTGTGATGTTACAGTCCTTCCGTTTCGAAAACCTCAGAGCCACGGTGACTGAATACACTGGAAGCTGAGTGCGGTGGCTCACGCCTGGAATCCCAGCACCATGGGAGGTCGAGGCGGGCAGATCACCTGAGGTCAGGAGTTCGAGACCAGCCTGGCCAACACGGCGAAACCCCCGACTCTACTAAAAATACAAACATTAGCCAGGCGTGGCAGTGGGCACCTGCAATTCCAGCTACTAGGGAGGCTGAGGCAGGAGAATCGCTTGAACCTGGGAGGCAGAGGTTGCAGTGAGCCGAGATTGCGCCACTGCACTCCAGCCTGGACGACAAGAGTGAAACTCCATCTCAAAACAAAACAAAAGAAAAAGCTAACTAACTAACTAACTAAATAAATGCACTGTGGACCCTGAATGGGATCCTGGAACAGAAAGAGGATGCGAACAGAAACACTGGCTAACTCCAGATGAAGCCTGGGCTGCAGTCACGGTCAAGAAGCAACACAGACGTACCACAGGCAGCTGAGACCCTGATGAAGGGAGAATGGGCGAGGTGCTCGGGGCTGTCTGTGCAATCCATACAACTCGTCTGTCATCCTGAAATTATTCCATGATGAAAGGTGTACTAGGGAAAAAGTCCACTGGTCTATTTTACACTTTCCAAGGAGCTTTTCCTCTTTTTCATTTTTATTTTTGAGACAGGGTCTTGCTCTGTCAGCCAGGCTGGAGGGCAGTGTGTGATTATGGCTCACTGCAGCCTCAACCTTCCCAGGCTCAGGTGATCCTCCCACCTCAGCCTCCCCAGTAGCTGGGACCACAGGCATGCACCGCCACACCCAGCTAATTTTAAATTTTTTTGTAGAGACAGGGTTTCACTATGTTTCTCAGGCTGGTCTCGAATGCCTGGGCTCAGGCAATCTGCCCGCCTCAGCCTCCAGATCTTTTCCTTCTTAGGTGTGCTTCTGTGATGTTCTGTACTGATCGCTTGGAAAATGTCAATCTCACAATCAGGCAGCTCTTCCAAGGGTGGATGCCATCCTTTATTGTTATGAAAAACTCTGTGTGACTGTCCCCACCGAGCTCCTCAGAAAGGACTTGAAGATCGGGAAACTCTCTGGTTCAAGGGAGCAGTTGCAAGTTTTTCACAATTCTGATGTTTGCTTGAAAGCTCAAATGTGATCACCAACAGCAAAACCCATGAGCTGTTATCCTCTAGGCGGATCTTTTCATTCTTGTCCAAGGAAACAACCAGTCGATGGCTGGTTAGGTAAAAGCGGTACATGCAGCCAGGTGAGCCTGCAACTCAGACTGGTGAGCAGGAGCTGTTCCTGGCGACGCCGGCATGCTTCCAGATGCAGTGGGAGTGCTTTGAGTGTGCCTCTGAGAATATTAAAAAGACACACTCCAGGGTCAAGATTTAATGGAATTAATAAAGTTTAATGCTTCATCAAGGACATTCTGAAGTGAGGCTGGCAGCTGGCCCGCGTTCCATGTACTGGAAGACCTGGGCTCCTGCCTCAAACTCAGCCACACTGCCCTGTCAGGAGGCTTTGGCGGAATGGTTTCCAGCCCCGTTCATAAACCTGCCCTCTTCCCTGCTGCTCCCTCCACCCTGTGCCACCTCACCTTCCCCACATGCTCCTGGAACCTCTCCTCTTCCAGGGAGCCCTCCCTGACCAGCCCACCCTAGAAAAATTCACTTCCTGGAGCTCCCTCTGCCCATTCTTTCTGATCCCGTATGCTCCTTGGCTTCCCTCACCAGGCTGTGAACTTGGCAGAGGCAGACCCCCCCTTCCCCAGCATGGTATCCTACCTGGCAGTGGTTTATCTCCTCCTCACCCAGGCTAGGATGGTCTCCTGCCGTCCATCCCATGAGCTCGCAGCCATCCCATAGGTCCCTCTGTCTCAGGCCTGGCAGCAGTGGGATTCCTCTGGCTTGGGAATTCTTTTGACCCCCTGGTGAACCACAGAGAGCAAAGCCCTCGCCTCCCTCTAATCACAAGCAGAGTGTGGAAGGCGCGCGCCTCCTAGCCAGACGGGCCCTGTCCCAAGTTTCTTCTCACGCACAACGCTCAGTAAGGAACTTCCTAGAACGTCCTGGGGAATTAGATGCTAGATCCCAGTGCCACAGGAAGGAGCTTCCGGGGAGTGCCGGGTGAGCAGGAATGACCCCTCAGGCTTCCTTTCCCATGTTTTCCACAAGGGAGCCCCCAGGCCTGGAGGGGCTCAGGGGAAGGCCTCACCCAACAAGGCTTGCCAGGTGCAGTCTGCCATGCGTGGCGGGAAGTGCTCGTGCTCTGAGACTTTGCCCGCTGATGCCCCCACTCCTCCCAGGACAGGGCCGTACGGCAGGCCTCACCCAGACATCTCCAGGCATGGGGGCCCTGGCCTGGACCCTGCGTTCAGACAGGAACTGGGCCCTGGTGGGAGGATCTCGCCCAGCTGAGACGAGAGATGTCCTGCTGGGGCACCAGTGAAGCCCTTTCTTGCCACTGCCCAGCAGGGGTCCCAGCGGCGAAGACCAGCCTGTGCCCTGAGACCGAGAAGGCAGCCAGACACAGGGCACCAGCCTCCCTCCTCCAAGCCCTCCTCCTTCCCTGTGGGCTCTTCCAAGCTCCAGGTGGTGCCTCCTGGGCCTGAGTTGGGGAGGGGCCTGGTGGAGGAGGGGTAGAGGGGAAGGGAGGGGCACCAGGCCCGGAGCAATGGGCCGGAGGGGATGGAGGAGACAGGGAGGGGAAGGGTACAGAGCAGTCTCCTGGCCATACCCTAAGTAGCCCCAGCCTCCCCTTCACTGGCCAGCTGCAGTCTCAGTCTTCTTACCTGGCGGTCAGGGCTGGTGAATGCAGAGCCTGCCTCCAGGACATGGGGAGCATTTAGGGGGCACACACAGAGGGCTGTTGGCAGCCTCGGCCCCATGAGTGCTGGGGAAGCGTGATGCTAAATCTCTGCATTCACACCTGGAGTCTGAGGAGGCCAGAGAGTTGGGCAGCAGGCTGTGTCCCTCCACCTGCATGGCTCAAAACGTGTACCCAAGCAAGCCCTCAGGCCTGGCCTTGGGGCAGTAGGGAGACCTCAGGGGGCCTCTAGAGCTGGTGTCGGAGGGTCATAAGCCTCAGGACAGCTCGCCCTTGGCCTCAGGTCAGCAGTGAGGCCAACGCAGGGCTGCCTCTCCGAGCAGCTTTCTGAACCCGCCTGGGGTGGGTGGGAGGAGGGTGAGGCTGCTTCCACTCCACCTGCACCCAGAGCTGCACCTGGTGGAGGAGGGAAGAGATGCCTGTGCTGAGGTGAGGGACTGCCTGGAAGAGACAGTCCCACAAACATCTCTGGCCTCAGCCTTGGGAGGCAAGTCAGCCCCAGGCACCTGGTGAACACAGGAGGACAGGGGAACATGGGGTGAGCGGCCCCACCGCCCTGTTGTTCTCTGCGGCCTGACACCCTGCCATCAGCACACTGGGCTCCTTGTTGGCGGTCAGCACCTCCCCCTGTGAGTTTGCAGAGGCAGGCGGCTTGCCCATTGCTGCGTGGTCAATGCCCAGCACCGTGGCTAACCTGGGGCACTCAAGAACAATGAATGACCATCGACAAGTCTCTGTCTTTCTCAGCTGGCCATCAGTTAAAATATGGCTCCACCTTTGAGGATGAAGTGACAGGACAGATGTAGAGCAGGGAGCACAGAGTGGCCCCTGTCTGTGGAAACTTCTGGAGCAAAGGCTAAGACTTGCCGGACAGCAGGTTTGTCAGATGTGATGGAAGCAAGGGAGATGGAGACTGCTAACACCCAGGATTCTGGTGTCAGCAACTGAGGGGCTGGAATGGTTATTCCTTGAGATGGAAGGAAGAGCTTTAGATGCTAGTGGATAAATTGTGCAGGTGCTGGATCTCTACACCCAGTCTCAAGAGGGTGGAACAAGAGGTCCGCGTTTGGGGATCTTCAGGACATGTGCCATCACTGAAGCTGTGGTGTGGAAGAGTTCATCTAGGGGGTGAGCCTAGGCCAGGACGAAACCCACACTCAATGGAAAACAAAAAGACCAGACAGTGAAAATGCACCAAGTGGCCACAGGAGCCCAAGGGAAAGCAGGTTCAGGCTTTAAAAAAAGTTGTTCCATTGTCTTCCAACCCCCATGGTTTCTGATCAGAAGTCTGTTGTGATTCCATCCACCGTTCCCTGCTATGTAGTGCCTTGTTGTCTCAAGATTTTCTTTTTTAATTTTCGTTTTTATTCATTCGACATTGATGAATCTAGTCATGATTTTCTTCAAGTTGATTCTATTCAGATTTTGATGAACTTGTTGAATCCATAAGTTTATGTTTTTGTAGTCAATTTGGGAAGTTTTTCATCATTATTTCTTCAATATTTTTTTCTGCCCCATTGCCTCTCTCCTCTCCTTCTGGACCTCCAGTTACCCACATGTTAATTATTTTGGTTTTCTTTTTGAGTTGGAGTCTCTCTGTCATGCAGGCTGGAGTGCAGCAGTGTGGTCTTGGCTCCCTGCAACCTCCACCTGCCAGGTTCAGGTGATTCCCGTGCCTCAGCCTCCTGAGTAGCTGGGATTACAGGAACGTGCCATCATGCCTGGCTAATTTTTGTAGTTTTAGTAGAGTCAGGGTTTCACCATGTTAGCCAGGCTGCTCTTGAACTCCTTGGCCTCAAGTGATTGGTCTCCTAAAGTGCTGGGATTACAGGTGTGAGCCACTGTACCTGGCCATATGTTAAATTTTTAACACTATTCACATGTATTTGAGTCTCTGTTCATGTTTTTAAAACCTTTTCTGTCTCTCTCTCATTTTCATATTGAATTGAATAACTTCTATTGCTCTGTCTTCAAATTCACAGGCTCTTCTTTCATCTTTAGACTACTGATCCTTCCATCTAGTTTTTTTTTTTTTTTACTAATTTCAGATTCATATTTTCAGTTCAAAACATTAATTTAGATATTTTTAAATATTTTCTACAGGTCTGCTGAAATTTCCTATTATTTCCTTCACTGAAAATGTATTTTTCTTTATCTTCACAGGCATAGCTATAATAGTTGTTTTGAAGGCCTTGTTTGATAATTCCAACATCATGGCCACCCTCAGTGAATTGTCTGTCCCTTGAGAAGAAAATACCTGTTCCTTTGGGATGGCATCCCGGACTGTGTGAATGTTAAGTTGTTGGAGACTTTGGAATGTGCCTTATTTTTCTAGAGAGCACTGATGCGTTTGTTTTAGAAGGCGATTAACTTGGTTATGTACTAACTGGTAAGCATCTCACCTGAGGTGACAGGAGTCTCAGTCTCAGTTCAGATTGCTTTCTGCCCCATACCAGAAACTGGGACAGAGTCGACACATAAAAGGCCCTTCTCTAGCCTTTTCTGAGATTCTCATTTCACTGTCCAGCGACTTTGATTGCCTTCAGCTCCCTTCCTGTTTCCTCTTTCCATAATAAAGGCAGGACTTCTTTTGATCTCCCTTTCTTTTCACAGGTGTTGAACATGGCAGACTTTCTGTTGGAATTCTAGATACCCACACCATACACCAACTACCCTGTCAAAATATACCTGCTTTTACTAGCTTTCTAGAGTCCTTGGTAGTTTCTGTTCGTTTGTGATTCAGAGTTTAGTTATTACATACAGGAGTCCTGGTTTGTTAAAGTTTGCTACTCCATGCTGGAAGTAGAACCAAGAGAATTTTCAGAATGAGGGGTGAGAGCAAGCGGGTGAGCAGGAAAAGGCTGCTGAGTGGTCAAGTCTAATAAGAAAAAAACATTGTGCACTGAATTTGGCTACAAGAGGGTTGGTGGTTATCATGAAAAGTCCTCTCAGTGGGTGACAAGATAGCAGGAAACAGAGTGAGGATATCTTCTCTTATGTTAAGGAAGTTTCTTTAGAGTCCTAGTCTGCTAAACATGGTTTATAACTGGAAGTGCATTTTCGATTTTATTACATATGTTTGGCACTTCTCAATATTATCATATGGTTTTTCTTCCTTTAGCTTATTAGCATTACAATATTAATGGATTTCTTAATGTTGAGTCATCCTTGAGTTCCTGGAAATAAACTCTACTTGGTCATGGTGTGTTATTCCCTTAATTTAATACACTGCTGGATTTAATTTGCTAATTCTCTTATTGACAATTTTTGCGTCTATCTTTACACGTGACTTGGACTGTGGTTTTTCCTTTTTTGTGCCATTGTGTCTGGATTTTGGTAATCAGGGTTATGCTAATACCGAAAATGAATTGAAACTGTGTCCACCTTCTATACTTGAAACATTTTGTATAGTATAGGCATGATCTTGAGTGTTAAAAACAAACAATCAAACAAAAAAACAAAATAGCCCGTAGAACCCTCTGGGCCCTGTGCCTTTTTCTGGGGTAGAATCTTATAACTCTCAGTTGATAACCCGGTAATTGATATGTTCAGATTTTTCTAGGCCCTCTTGAGACAATTTCCAGATATATATTCACTTAAACAAGACCTTTACATTTCGTTTTTTCAATTCCTTTTAATATCATTCCCAATAAATTTCATTTAATCAACAAATATCTTTTAATCTCTATGATGTGTCAGATCCTTAAAACAGGATATATTAAACCTGAATCAACACATAGAATTTCTATGAGATTAGACATTCAACGAATCACAGTCCCTTTGCTCTCTTCCCTCACAAGCATCTCAGATGAGAATCCAGGTAGATATTTGTTGGCCTACAGTTGACTTGCACCTATCCACACATCCAATTATCCGTCCATACATCCACTTACCCACCCGTACCTCTATTCCTTCATCCATCACCCTCCACTCCATCATCATCTACCCATCCATACATCTACCCATCTGCTCATCCACCCACCTACCCACCCATCCATTCATGGAGCCCACATTGAAGGTTCAAGGCTGGGAAATATAAGGTAAGAGCTTGGAAGACCAAACTGAGATTTTAAATGGCCTTCTGAGGCTAAAATCATGGACAGAATAGGGCAGGATAAGACGATGTTCTGGGGTCCAGGGAACCAGAGTGGAAGATCTGAGAGAAGAATTTGTGAGGTGCTGGCTGGGCCCCTCCTCAGCCCTGCTGTTCTTGACATTTATGTTGATGTGTCTCCCTGTGGTCGTTTTGAGAGCAGGAATGGAACTGTATCCATCTTCATGACTCTAGAGCTTCGTACAGGGCCTGGCATATGTATATTGAACAGATGAGGAAGGGAGGAAGGACCAGTCTTGTGGAAGGTCCTGCCCTGAGGTGGACACATGGGGCATGTAGCTGCTAAGGGCTGGGTGCTAGGAAGGGCTGCGGCTGCTGGCTTCATCACCACAGACGGCTCCAGTCTAGATTTCTGTCCCTCCCAGAAAGCTCTGAGCCCAGGTCCAGGGGTGGGGAAACCCTTGCAGTCCCAGTCCACCCCTACCTGTAGGGGCTGACCAGCCCTTAGCCACTGCAGCTCCACGGGGCATCAGGAGAGGCCTCAACAGTCTTTCTCCCCACGGTGCTGCTGAGCTGGGGCCAGGACCTGGCCGGGGAGCATCTCAGCCCCCTTCTCGGCGGGAGAAACATGGGGGTGGGCACTGCTTGTCCTCCCTCCCCGCTCCACTGACTCTGCAGAGACCCAATCTGCCTTATCAGAAACTCCCAAGAGTGGCTGGCTAAACCAACAGCTAGGATTCCTGCTCAGAGGCACATCTGTTCCTGATCGACAGGAGGCCAGGGACGACAAGGCAGGGGACAGAAGCAGAGCTACTCAGCCAGACCTTCCCTAAGTGATGCTCCCAGCCAGACGCGGGGAGCCTGCGAGCCTGGCAGTGGGCAGACCTGGGTTGCCCTTGGGGCCCGAGGCAGGAAGAGCTCCCTGCTCCCCACCCTCCACCCAGCTGAGGAGCCAGGGCCTGCATTTGGTGCGACCGGGGGCAGGATGGAAAGGGCCCCGCCATGCATGCCTGCATGCAATGCTACTGGGCCACCCCGAGCTCCTGCCAGCTGGGGCACCTCCCTGCTCCCAGTCCAGCATCACCCCTCCCACACTGCCCACCAGTGCACCTCTAAACCCTCTCCGGCTCCAGGGGTTCCCACACTTAGACCATCTCTCTAGAATTTGCCTCTGAGTGGCTCACTCTCCCCTTACAAGTTCCTCCCTGCTTCCCAGAGCTCACTCAAGGTCAAGTTCAGCTTCTTGGCTTGGCACTGAGGCCCTGCGAGGTGCAGCCATCTCTCTCTGTGTGTTTACACTTTTGCCTGCCCATGCGGTTCCCTCTGCCTAGAATGCCCTTCCAGCCCCTGTCTTGCCAATGCCCATGCACCTGTCCAGCCCAGCAGCAGGAGTGCCCCTGTCTGCATGGTCTTTCTCAGCCCCAGGTCTCAGCCCACTGACGTCACCAGGGCCCCTTGTCCCAGGAATTTCTTCTTCTGAAGCCCTCACTCCCCAGTGCCAAGAGCAGGCATACGCAAGTGCATGAATAAAGAATGGCCGGAAGGAGAGGATGAGGAGAAGGCTGTGGAGGAGGCTGGAGGAGGGAGGGGCCCTCTGGCACTCCGCGGAACCCTGGGAAGGTGAAGGATTGCACCACTTTCCCATCTCCTGGGAGAGCCTGCCATGTGGGAAGTACCTGAAGATGGGGAGGAGACTGTTCTTGCTTCCAGCCATGGCACCTTGGGGTCCCACCTGCCCCCCACCACTGGGCTCCAACATGTGCCTGCACCCCTGCCTTCAGTGCAGTCTGGGGCCACCACTCTGGGGCTGCAGGTTCCCAAGGGCAGAGGCATCCGCATCTCCCTGTGCGCCACAGTCAAGGACAGAGGAGGTGGAGGATGGGGCCAGGTGGGTAGTAGGTGCTGTCACCCGAGGGTCTAAGCACCTGTCTGGGTGGAGAGGACACTGAGGGGCTGAGGGGCAGACTTGGGGAGTGTTTCCCTGGAGGGAGCAGCTGCAGGCGGCCGCTCTCCTGCCATCCTTCCCTGTCAGGCCACACAGAGTGCCTAGTCCAGCTCCCAGATGGACTTGCACCCCCGGTACCCCACCCCCAAGATGCATCTCATCCTGCCTACCCCCAGAGGAAGCAAGCCCCACTCTCACCCCAGGTCCCTGGTGCGGTCCCCTCTCCCGGGCCTTGGCAGCCCCTTCCACTGAGGAGCCCCGTAGGATGGCTCAGCGCTGGGGAGAGGGTGGGGGGCTGGCTGGAGAGAGGGCGGGGGGGGGTTGGCGGAATGTGCCGGGCGAGTGTAAACAGATCATTTCTGTCTGCCTGTGGGGAGGGCTGGGGGTGGGGAGGGAGTTGTCTTGGGCTTTGTTATGTTCTGAAAAAAAAGGCAAAAAATTTGGGTCACAAACCACAAAACTGTTTTGCTTTCGGCATGACTGGCATAAACAGGCATTTTCTCTTTGGTTTCGGGCCGGCTGAGGCCTGGGCTGGCTGGGGCTGGGAGCCGGGAGACAGGCTGGAGACTGCACTCTGAGGCCTGGGGCTGCAGCCTGGCCTGGGCCAGAGAAGGCTGGGCAGGGCCAGGGGCCCAGCTGAGAAGGTAGAGACCAGGCTTGAGGGGTGGGGCCTGCCAGCCTATGGCCCTCAGCTCTGGCCTGGCCGCACCTGTGCAGGAACTGGGAGGAAAAGGAACCCTGGGGGCCAGGCCCAGCAGGACAGGTTCCTCAAGGGTGAGGCCTGCTGAGCCTGAGCAGGCCAGTGATCACCCCAGCAAGGAGCCCTGGCAGGCTGGGTCTACTCTGCAGGCTAACCCAGGGGGCAGGAAGTTAGCCACCGGGTGGAGTGCCAGGGTCCCTCTAGGTACCCTCCAGGGCCTTCTGTCTGGCTCCTCTGGTCTGGGAGCCCCAGACAGAGCCCCGGTGATCCTGGAGAGGACTTGCCAGCAGGCGCCTTGGGGCAGTGGTGGCAGGGGAGGGCTGACTGCCAGACCAAACAGGAAGGGAGGCCAGCCTCCGGGGAGTCAGGATGGCACAGCACAGCAGAGGGCGTGCGAGAGTCACTAGGCCAGAGGGCAGCAGGTGAAGCCTGGGAGTGGAGGCAGGGGGCAGGTGGGAGGACCGGGGTGGGGCCACGCACTGGAGAGCCTGGCCAGGGGCTGGATTTCAGTGGACCGTGGGATTCGGGGATTCCGGGAGGACTCCACATGGAGAGAGGCAGACTCTGGCCCGCCTGCTCTGGTCCCACATGGAGCATGGCCAGAGAGGTTGGCTCTGCTGGAGGCTGGATGGACAGTAGGATCCAGGGCCTGGTGGCATCTGTGGATCTCCTTGACCAACTCAGTGTGAGGTGTGGCAGAGGGCAGTGATTGGCACACTGGGTGAGGGTTGTGCGGGACATCCTGGGGGAGGGAAGCCAGCCACAGCAGGTGCCATTGGAAGCATGTCCTCTTCCTTCCCGGAGTGTCTGTGGGACAGGCCCACATGGGCTGCTGCTGTGTAGAGGAAGCCCGAGGCAGGCTCCACGCCAAGAGTGCAACCTCGCCAAGATGACCTTGGCAAAGGTGTGCAGGGGAAGGGGTCCAGGAAGTGGCAGCCCGACCCAGCACCACTGTAGGTGGGCAGGTGTCACGGGGGTGGCGGCAATGGTCAGGTGGCCTCATGGGTCATCACGAGGATGTTGCTTGTCACCAAGAAAATAAGGCGCCACTGCCGAGCTTCGCCACATGGCCGTGCGTGTGCTGCGTGGAGGTTAGGAGTAGAGAGGAGATGGGCCAGAATGGGCAGGCAGGAGGCTGGGGCGGCCGGGGTGTGGGCCGTGGACTGGGAGCTCCTTGATAACACGCTCAAGGCAGAATCCACAGCACCTGGAAAGGGGCCTATGATGGAGCAGGGGCATCCTAATGTCATTTCCCAAGTGACCCCTAACAACAGAAATTCATTCTCACAGTTCCAGAGTCTGGAAGTCCAAAACCAAGGTGCGTGCTGGGCCTCCCTCCCTCCGAAGTCCCTAGGGGACGATTCCTCCTTGCTCATTCCAGCTACTGGGGCCCCTGCGTTCCCTGGCATGTGGCTGCCTCGTTCCCATCTCTGCCTCCTGGGTGGCCTGGCCTTGTACTTCGGTGTCCCTTCCCCTTCGTGTCTTTTCCGAGGACACCTGTCACTTGTTTTAGGCCTGCCCCAAACCCAAGATGATCAAATCACAAGATCCTACAAAGACCCTTTTTCTTTTTCTTTTTTTCTTGTTTTGAGACAAGATATTGCTCTCTTGCCCAGGCTGGAGTGCCGTAGCACAATCTCGGCTCACTGCAACCTCCACCTTCTAGGCTCAAGCCATCCTCCTGCCTCAGCCTCCCAGCTAACTGGGACTACAGGCATGCACCACCTCACCAGCTAATTTTTGTTTTGGGTTTTTTTTTTTTTTTTTTTTGGTAGAGATGGTGTTTTGCCATCTTGCTCAGGCTGGTCTCAAACTCCTGGGCTCAGGTGATCCACCCACCTCGGCCTCCCAAAGTGCTGGGATTACAGGCGTGAGCCACCACCCCTGCTGACCCTTTTTCTGTACAAGAGCACATTCACAGGTCCGAGGGGATCAGGAAGTAGACAGATCTTTTTTCTTTTTTCTTTTTTAGAGAGACATAGGGCTCTCACTCTGTGACCCAGGCTGGACTGCAGTGTCTGTTCATAGCTCACTGAAACCTTGAACTCCTGAGCTCAGGTGATCCTCCTGCCTCAGCCTCCGAGCAGCTGGAACTGTAGGTCCGAGTCAGCGCACATGGCAGGGCGGATCTTTTTGGTGGCCACCATTCACCCCACGCCAGTGGGGGCCCATGGTGTCTGTTGAACGTATACACTGGCCTCTGCAGCCCATGCCATCTGCCCCCCATTACAGCTCTGACCTCAGCTCCTATACAGGTCCCCCACTTCCTCCTGCTGCAGCTCCCACCCACCCAAACTCCCAACTTCAAACACTCCCAGGCCACTCATGTTTCGTTCTCACTAGGAAGAATGCTCTTTCTTGATACTCTGCACCCATCTCAGCTCCTTCCAGTCTCTGCCTTCAAGCCAACTTCTCCATGAGGCCTGCCCTGCTTAAAAGAGCACCCAACACCTTTGTCCTTCCCTCCATGACACTGAGCCCATCTCTTGGCCTGAGAGCCCTGCGTGTGGGTAGTGTCCGTCCAAGTGTTTGGATACATGAGTAAGTGGTGGGTGGATGGAGGGGTGAGTGGATGGATGGATGAGTGGGTGGGTGGAAGCAGGGGTGACTGGATGGTTGGATGAGTGGGTGGGTGGATGGAGGGGTGAGTGGATGGATGGATGAGTGGGTGGGTGGATGGAGGGGTGAGTGGATGGATGGATGAGTGAGTGGGTGGGTGGATGGAGGGGTAAGTGGATGGATGAAAGAGGGTGTGGTGAGTGGGTCAGTGGGTGAGCGGGTGAATGAGATGAATTAATAAATAGATGAATGGGTGGGTGGACGGAGGGGTGAGTGGATGGATGGATGAGTGGCTGAATGAGAGGTAAGTGGGTGAGTGGGTGGATGGGATAGGTGAGTAGATAGATGAGTGAGTGGGTGGATAGAAGGATGAGTGGATGGATGGATGAGTGGGTGAGTGAGAGGTAAATGGATGAGTGGGTAGATGGGATGGATGAATAGATGAGTGGGTGGATGGAGGGGTGAGTGGATGGATGGATGAGTGGGTGAGTAGTAGGTGGGGGTGTTTGTGGATGGGATGGATGAACAGGTGGATGAGTGGGTGGGTGGGTGGATGGAGGGGTGAGTGGATGGATGGATGAGTGGGTGAGTAGTAGGTGGGGGTGTTTGTGGATGGGATGAATGAACAGATGGATGAGTGGGTGGGTGTGTGGATGGAGGGGTGAGTAAATGGATGGATGAGTGGGTGAGTGAGTAGTAGGTGGGAGTGTTTGGAGATGGAATGAATGAATAGGTAGATGGGTGGGTGAGTGGATAGTTGGGTGGGTGAGTGAATAGATAAGTGAATGGGTGAGTGGGTGAGTGAGTGGGTAAGTGGGTGAGTGGGTGGAGGATGGATGAATAGATGGATGAGTGAATGGGTGGAAGAAAGGGTGAGTGGATGCATGAATGAGTGGGTGAGTGAGTGGTAAGTGGGTAGATGGGATGGATGAATAGATAGATGAGTGAATGGGTGAGTGGGTGAGGGAGTGGGTAAGTGGGTGAGTGGGTAAATGAATGAGTGGGTGAGTGAGAAGTAAGTGGGTGAGTGGATGATGGGATGGATGAATAGATGAGTAGGCAGGTGGATGGTGAGGTGAGTGGATGGATGGATGAGTGGGTGAGTGAGAGGCAAGTGGGTGAGTGGGTGAATGGGATGGATGAATAGGTGGATGGATGGGTGAGTGCATGGTTAGGTGGGTGGATGGTTGGGTGGGTGAATAGATGTGTGAATGGGTGAGTGGGTGAGTGAGAGGTGAGTGAGTGGGTGGATAGGATGCATGAATACATAGATGAATGAGTGAGTAGATTGGAGAGTGAGTGGATAGATGGATGAGTGGATGAGTGAGTGGGTAAGTGTATGAGTGGGTGGAGGGGCTGGATGAATAGGGGGACGGATGGGTGAGTGGATGGTTGGGTGAGTGGATGGTTGGGTGGATGAATAGATGTGTGAATCGGTGAGTGGGTAAGTGGGTGAGTGGCTGAATGAGATGGATGAATAGGTGAATGGATGGGTGAGTGGATGGTTGGGTGAGTGGACGTTTGGGTGGGTGGATGGTTGGGTGGAGGGATGTTTGGGTGGGTGGATGGTTGGGTGGATGAATAGATGAGTGAATAGATAAGTGGGTGAGTGAGTGGGTAAGTGGGTGAGTGGATAGATGGGATAGATGAATAGGTAGATGAGTGGGTGGGTGGATGAAGGTGTGAGTGAATGGATAGATAAGTGGGTGAGTGAGTAGTAGATGGGGATGCTTGGGATGGATGAATAGATGGATGAGTGGGTGG
The DNA here is from genome assembly GCA_004027835.1 of Alouatta palliata. Classification (NCBI taxonomy): domain Eukaryota; kingdom Metazoa; phylum Chordata; class Mammalia; order Primates; family Atelidae; genus Alouatta; species Alouatta palliata. The sequence goes on along the minus strand of PVKV010028034.1, from coordinate 3,714 downwards.
GTGAGTGGGTGGGTGGAGGGGTGAGTAAATGGATGGGTGAATCTGTGAGTGAGTAGTAGGTGGGGGTGTTTATGGATGGGATGGATGAATACGTGGATGGGTGGGTGGGTGGATGGGTGGGTCGGTGGATGAATAGAGGAGTGAATGGGTGAGTGAGTGGGTGAGTGGGTGAGTGGGTGAGTGGGTGGGTGGGTAGATGGGATGGATGAACAGATGAATGAGTGGGTGGGTGGATGGAGGTGTGAGTAAATGGATGGATGAGTGGGTGAGTGGTAAGTGGGTGGATGGGATGGATAAATAGGTGAATGGGTGGATGGTGAGTGGATGGTTAGGTGGGTAGATAGACTAGTGGATGGATGAGACGGTGAGTGGGCAAGTGGATGGGTGGATGGATGGGTGGGTGGGTGGATGGAGAGTTGAAGCTGTCGGGATGAACTGGAAATTTGCAAAGCAGGGAGAGGGGAAAAGAAAGGGTCCTGCATGGTCTCAGAACCCCTGCAATGAGGCTGGGCCCAGTGAAGCAGGATGAAGGCTGGGCAGCCCTGAGTGGGTGATGAGAGACCAGGCCAAATCCGGGAGAAGTGGGGTGAGTGGTTCTGCTTAGTTCTGCAGAGAAGTCAGGGAAGGTCACGAGGGTTTTGGGGTGGCAGGGGGCAGCCAGGCTGCAAGAGAAAGAAAGGAAGTTGCAGAGAAGCTCCTGGGCATGGGCAGGAGTGGCTGAGGGGGCCCAGGGTGCAGAGAGAGCCAATGTTGAAGTGACCTGGGGCCAGGGTGGGCAGGAGCAGGAGGGCCCAGGCTCACCGGGCTGGAGGCTGGGCCCTGAACCAGACCTAGAGAGAAAGGGAGACCATGAGCCAGGCTTTGCATGGGCATAGGCAGGGGTGGAGTGGGGGGGACGCTGCAGGGCTGAGGGAGGGGCATGGGGCAGGGCTGCCTGGGCCTGCAGGAAAAGAAACTCAATCTGGCCTCAGGAAGGCAGACAGGACTAAGCCTCCCTCTATACCAGCAGAAGGGCCTCGGAGCAGCCCTGACCCTCTGGGGTTCAGCAATGCCACCTGGGCCCCAGACCCTACAGCCGAGCCCTAGCACTGAGCCCTGGACTATCCAGCCTAGCCCTAGCACTGAGGCGCAGAGCCAGGGACTAGCCCAGGAAAGCCATGGTGTCCCCACATCCAATCTGCTCTTCTCGAACCCCCAGCCTTCCTTATCTTCAAGGCTAATCCCACCTCCTCCAGGTAACCCCCCAAACCACCTCTCATGCTCTCCCTTCCCTTGGAGTGGCTCTCAGACAGTGTGGGCAGTGACAGGCCCTCGTCGATGTCCCCCCAGGCCACAGAGGCTTTGGTGGCAGCCCAGCACCTGCCAGTGCCTGGCACAGGAGAAACGCTAGGGACAGAGGCAGGCATCGAGAGACAGGGTTTGACCAGAGGCAGAATCCCCAGAGTCCGGGGAGCAAGTATGGCCCCAACCCAGTCAGGCCCCTCCCCACTGCCCACCCAGCACTGAAGGCTGCAGGGCCCTGGGTGCACCTCGGGGCTCCATCTGTGGCACCCCTGCCCCTCCGTCCCCACAGTGGGGTGGGTGTAGGCAGATCCACTGTCCAAGGCTGCTAGGAAGTTCCTGGAGAGGGTTGGAGAGGAGTGTCTGGGCCAAGCTCCCAGCAGCCCAGCCTACCCCTCCTCCCATGCCCAGGGACCCTGAAAGCCAGAGGCCAGCACCCTTGGAACAGGTGGGCGCAGGGCTGAACCCCAGTGGGAGGGAGTGGTACCAAGGACATCTGTGCAGCCTCCATCTTGGGAGGGGGCTGAGTCCCTGAGTGGGAGTGGCCCTGAGCCCCCATCTCCAGCAATAGCTATGGTGGTTTCCGGAACCTTCTAGACATTGCCCAGCCCCAGTCCTCCAAGGTTGGGGAGGCATTCCCTGGAATTGGTAGTGATGGCACTTTACTTTTCCTTTGGAAAAGCCCCTCAGGCTCCTATCCCTCCTGGCAACCCCATCTGTGAGAACTTGGTGCCTGAAACTGTCCCAGACTCCCTGGCTTCGGGTACATGGCCAAGCGTCTGAGAGTCGGGCTTCCAGCTGCCTTCATTTTCTCCATGTGCGTGGTCAGGGGATGGAGGGAGGTGCCCACACCCCTTAGGTCTTCCCCTCTTCTCCTCTCCCCTTCTGCCTGCCCTTCCCTCCCTCCCTCTCTCTCTCCCTCCCTCCCGCAATCCGGCACCCAGGTCAAAGAGTGGAACACTCACAAGATCATAATTTTAAATGCTTTATTGGGATTGCAAGCGTTACAGGTTAAAGACAAAACCCTAGACTGGATTTTGCCAGAAATATTCGCGTTAAGGTGTTGAGTTGAGTCAAACATGGGCCGCCAGGTGGACTGAGGCGGCAGGCAAGGTGACATTCAGTGTTTGGCGTGGGGGTCTTCAGGTGATGGCAGAGGAGGGGACCCAAGAGGGGGCCCCCACTGAAGACATTGGGGACATAGGGAGGAGACGAGATGGAAAGCCACAACAGGCGTGGAGGTCAGACGGGCGGCCCGGGCCAGGATGGTGAGTGGCCTGGGGGAGAGCTGCAAACATGGTGACACAAGGGGCTGGTCGGCAAGTGCCCCCGGGAGCACCCACCCGTCGAGGCAGAACATAACACTGGGTGAGTGGGCGTCCCGACGAGCGGGCAGGTAATTTGGGGTGCCTCAGAGTGTTTTGGATCTCAAGCCAATGTGGGTTCTACAATTGTGACAATTTGGCTTTTTGGTTTCTGCCCAATGTTCCAAATGGCCCGCTCTCAGGGCACTTGCCGAGGGACCCTCTGCGCCCGGGGTGGGCTGGCATGGACGACCCCCAGGGTCATGCCAGCCCCGTCACCAGGACCCAGAAGCCTTGGGCCTCTAGACTGCTAGTCGGGCTGTGTGCAGGGGTGCTGAGCTGGGGGCACAAGTGGGGGCGAGGTAAACCTCCCAGCCGCCGAGTCCCTGCCACAGCCCTAGGCGCCGAGGTGGGGGCTGCTGCGGCATCGCCAGACCCATGGGCTCCGGGGCCCAAGCAACTCGGTCGATGGATGGACCTGGCAGCTCTCCTGCTCTGCAGGCTAGACCCGCCCGACCTCCCTACTCCCCGACCTCACCCTGCCTTGCCCCCGTGAGGTCCTACAGAGCTTCGGACCTCCTGAACACAAGGCAGGGTGCTGAGGGGCGGGCATGATGTCACCGAGGGGGAGGGGAGGGCTCCTCAAGTGTGCGGAAGGCGGCCACCCTGCCCCAGCCTGATGGAGTCCTCTGTTCACACACCTGCAGCCCCTTCCCCCCCAGCCGGCCTATGGCCAGCCGGGAGCCCCCTCCTGTGGCCTCCGAGCACCCTCCTGACACCTGAGGAGACCCTGCCCCACCCCCCCCTCCGCCCTCAGGACCTCCGGGGACCAGCCACTGTCCCCGGAAGCCAGGCCGGGCAGCGGCCTTCTCCACTCCCTTTTGACTTCTCCGAGAGGGCGCAGTGGCTGGCACCCCCCCAGAGGCTCCACCCTCAACCCAACACAAGCAACAGGGACAGATACAAAAATCAAATCAGGGCGATAAATGGCGGGGGGCAGGACGTGGTGGTCTCCAGGCTGGCTTCGTACGTTCTTGCTTCTGTCACTGCCCCCCTGTTACGTAGGGAGGGGGTTTAATTTGGTTTCTGAGCGCATAAAAGCTAAGGAGGGGGTCAAAAACAAAAAAAA
>PVKV010028033.1:7006-25663 GCA_004027835.1 Alouatta palliata | reverse complement strand
ATGCATGGGAGCCCTCCTATAAAAATAGGATTATCAAAATTCGAGATCAGGAATTGGAATTTCAAAAATCAGCTAGGTATCTTACTGTATTTTCCATGCTGACATTAACTTGCGTTCCATTCTTGGTGAGTGTATGTCGTATTTCCTGTTTTGATTTTCAAATCTGATTTAGAGATTTAACTCCAAATTACTTGAAATTGAGGTGTATAAAGTTAAATTGTATGTATCTGAATTAAAATTTAAAGAAATACATTCATTAACTTATGTGGATTAGAGAACAAAAGTTGTAAAAAAGAGAAAATATTGTATGTGTTTTCATTGGTCTGTATTTTTAAAATATAATAAGATTTTACTTTTCTGTAAATTTCTCAGAGATTTCATATATGCCTCTATCTCTTAAAAACATGATCTACATTTCAGAGTTTCATTCCAGTTTTAAAGTTTGGTATGCATGATTAATTCCTTTTAAGTAGATTCAAAGGGCACATTAAATGGAGTTGAGAAGTGAAGCAACATTTATTGAGTCGTTACTGAATGTCAGGAAGGTTGCATACATTGCCTTATCTCAATCTCATAATAATAAGGCATTATTTTTCTCATTTCACAAGCGGAAATGGAAGTCCAGAGTAGCTGGGAACATCCTCAAAGTTATAAAACTAGTATTTAGATGCTAATTGACATCAAGTGACATTATTCTCTTTCTATTACACCATGAAATACACATTGGGAATCCCATGATATTTTAACTAGAGTATAAATTGCCTTGGGATATGAAGCCATGGACAAAATCTAAGGGAAATACAAGCCACATGTAACCAAAGCATGCATCAATTTTAATCAAAGTTGCTACTCTTTGTGGATAATTAAAATTTTTTTTTCAACAAACATTTGAGTATTGTGGAAGTGAAAGCAATATATACATTTGGAATACATTGGTAAAACCATCCAAGATGTATCTGCTTAAGCCTGGACTATATACATGACAGTAAATCCATTCTCATTCATAAATGAATTTTTCCTGCCTTTTCTAAATGAAACTTAGAAGATCAAATATAAGTCTTAGCCACGATTTATTCACATCTTCCTCAGTTAATCTTATGACACAAAGAAAGCATAATTATTATATATAAGTCAGAATGTATGCACATGCAACTGGAAAAGAAGTCTACATAAAACTTCTGAATTTTAAAGAAAAGATGAACTTGTATACAATGTAAATGGGAATAATAACTGTAGTAAGAATATAACATGTCTTAAAAAAAAAAAAAAGCGCTGGACCCCATGATCTCAAGGATGTCATTGTCCAAGACGTGATTTTATCACCTGTACTAAAATATATTTTATGTTCTTCATCAGGAGCACTAAATTTTAAGAAACAAACAACATTATTTAGATTTTCTTTTTCTAATTTTTGGGACTGTAACTAATAGTGTTGTTATCAGTAGAAATTTGAAGAAAATAACATATCTCTATTTTTTAGGTGTCCCTGGCAACCTTTCATGTTTATTTCTTACTGAATGAAGAAAACATTTTAACAGCCACTAAAGTGTTCACATCGATGTCTTTGTTCAATATTTTAAGGATTCCTCTGTTTGAGTTACCAACGGTGATCTCAGCTGTGGTCCAGGTACATACAGAGTACCTAAAACTAAGAATCATTCCTTTACTGGAATCTGTGTTTTGGGATATTTTGTTTCTTTGTCTTTTTATTTATTTTATTTTATTTCACTTCATGTGGCTGTTTAATGCTGCACTCAAAATTAGTCTTCCTGAATTAATAAGTGATAGAGAACATTATAGAATAAAAAGAATCATGTCTTCCTTGCTTGTGTTTTTTTTCCATCAAAATGACTTTTAAATATTTCAATATATTATTTTGTTTCTTGTTAAGTGTTAGGTTCTCTACTTAGCATTTTTTAAGCTGGTGTTAGCCACTATGCCATCACAGGATTCATTTTCTGTTTCCAATGGAAATTTTTAATTAGATGCTTTGTATGAAACTGGATCAAATGTTTTCCCAGAGTTCAGCAGCATTTCATCTATACTGAATGAATAAGCAGGGAGAAAACACATTGATAATATCAGTCAGCCAAGCTGCATGTGAAATGTCTGAGTCAGCCTGCTTTTAGTTGTAATCTCCAGTTCCTGGAGGCTAGATACAATGAGTAGATGGACGCTAAAGCCACCGGAAACTCAAAAAACTTCCTTGATCCTTTTGCCCTGAGATTTCTGGTTACATTTTTTGGATGTCAGGTTCAAGTCATCTGGCCATCCGCCATTGAATTCTTTTCCTCAAATCTGGATTTATAAACAAAGTGACCATTTACTGATTGGAATCATCCCTTTAATCTAAGAACTTTACTCTTTAAAAAGTATTATTTGAGAAAGGAGTAACATAATTGAATAGTAAAGACCAATGAAGCCATTTTTATCACAACTTTTTAATGATATTTTTCTTAAAATAACCAACAGAGGGCATAGAAGAACCACTGACGTGATGCTTTTAGTTTTGATTTCATAACACATTCTCTTAAAGAAAATGTCAATTCTTAGAGTAACCTTTTTGTTCTACATTTGAAATTAGAATCTAGCTAAATGTCCAATATCAGAGTTTTTTCCGATTCCTAGCAGTACACTGCTGTCTTCACTTAAGGAGACCAGTTTTCCAAAATGGAAAGAAAGAAAAAGCTAGCTGTATCTTCTGATTTGAGTGGTAAACAAAACCACAACCTAATTACGTCTTATGTGCTAACAATACAAGTCCCCAGCACAAAATAAATAAAAATGTACTAGAAATTTTATGTGATTCAGTTTCCAGAAAACAATGTAATTTTATTTATCCTAATGTAACTAAATGTTTTATAGCTATTTTACTACATTACTATTTACTATTTACTATAATTGAATATTATTATTGTCAGCATTATAGTTTTATTCACCATCAGTAGTAGAGTTCACTAACCAATCTTAAAGTTGCTTTTAAGACCTAATTTTTCTATAGCACAAGGAAATACTACCTTGCCCCTGTTAGGATGGCTATTATCAAAAAGTCAGAGAATAACAAGTGTCAGCAAGGATTTGAGAGAAGCGAACCCTTGTATACTATTGGTGGGAACACAAATTGGTATATCCGTTATGGAAAACAGTATGGAAGTCCCTCAAAAAATTCAAAATGGAATTACCATATGAGACAGAAATCCCACTTATGGGTAAATATCCAAGGGAAATAAAATCACTATCTTGAAAAGGTATGCACTCCCATGTTCATTACATCATTATTCAGGAGCCAAGATACAGACACAACCTAAGTGGTCATTGCAGATAAATTGCTAAAGAAAATATAGACATAGTTTAATAGTATTCAGCATGGCAGAATATTATACCAAGTGAAATAAACTAGACACAGAGAGACAAATACTATATTATTTCATTTATATGTGAAATCTAAAAAAGTCTAACTTACAGAAGCAGAGTGAAGAAAAGTGCTTATTAGAACTCAAGGGTGAGATTGGGTGGGGGAGGTGAATGAGATGTTGGTCAAAGATTATAAACTTCCAATTACAAGATGAATATATTCTGGAGACCTGATGTACTGCATGGAGACTGTGGTTAATAATAGCATATTGAATAGTTGAAAATTGCTAGGAGAGTAGATGTTAGGTATTCATATACACAGGAAAATAAAGGTGTGTATGTGAGGTGATACATAATCTAATTAGCTTGATTGTGGTAATCATTTCAAAATGTGCATGTATATCAAAAAATCATGTTGTACACCTTAAATATGTATAATTTTTCTCAATTATACCTCAAAGAAGTTGGGAAAAAACTATTCTTTCTATGATTATTAATTAATAATTATTATGGTTTTTCTAGAATAATGAATCAGATTTTTGTTTCTTTTTCTCATACTTTTCTGCATAGATGACATTAGTTTTGGTTTTTGATTGTTGAAACAGCCCTTCCTCTTTAGGAATGAACATATTTATAACATTAACATAATTCAAACTATGCTTGCTATATTTATCTCAATATCTTCAATTTGCATTAAAAAAATTCTACTCAGGCTGTAAAACGTAATAAACAGTTTTCAGTTTAAGTTCTACTTGAACCCCAGTTAAATTCCATCTGTGCTTATTTTGATAGACAAGGATATCCGTGGGCCGTTTGGAAGACTTTCTCAGTGCTGATGAGCTTCTTCCTCAAAATATTGAAACAAACTATATAGGAGGTCAGCTCTTCCTCTTTGCATTCATTACTTATTTGACTTCTGGACTGAAGATAATTGGTTCTAAAATTCATTGCTGTATTTTTTTTTCTTCCTTAGATCATGCTATTGGGTTTACAGATGCTTCTTTCTCCTGGGATAAAAGAGGAATGCCAGTTCTAAAAGAGTAAGTCATGGTTTGGATAATTTTTTTAATGTTAATATTGGGTTCTAAAATACTCCACATTTTTATTTTCTAGAGGTTTGCAATGAGATTAATATGTTGAAATTAATAAGACTTTTAACCTCTCACTTTACCTTTCATTTTCAAGATGATTTTGTTGTCCTTTTTTCTATTATTTCTTCTACCTGCAGCACTTTATTGATCATTTGTTTGCATTTTGGAAGGGTAGGTGTTTGTAGAAAAAGGTTGAAAAGCAGTAATTTCAGGGATGGTGCTAAGTGCTGCATACAGTGACTTATCTAGGAATATATATTAAAAACAACCATAATAAGAATTTCCTGTATCACCTCTCTTCCTTTTTTCTCATGCAGCTTGAACTTCAAGATTCCAGAAGGCGCTTTAGTGGGTGTTGTAGGGCAAGTTGGGTCTGGAAAATCATCCATGCTTTCTGCCATTCTGGGGGAAATGGAGAAACTTACCGGAGTCATCCAAAGAAAGGTAAAAATCAAAAATACATTCTTTCAACATCTTCTAGTGTAACAAGCTACAGCCAATTTGTCATTAGCGTCAATGAGAATTTATCAAATTGAATTGAAGATGCAAGTATTTAATGGGTATTTCTAGTTCATAACAAACATTTAAATTCCATAGAAATTGATCAACTATGGGTGGATGAGTAACAGAATTCTGTTCTCCAGATACGTCAGCAAATCATTTATAAATGCCTATGATAATCGTTTGATGATATTAACTGAATTGCAACCAATTATAGAGAAACGAATGTGATTTATATTGTAATTTGATTAGGTATCTAATTATTATTCAACAAGGTTCCCAAAGTAATTACAGCCATTTCATTTCCAAGTAGTCTTATAGCCACTCACGGGTAGGATCTTTGACCGAAAATAAACCTCAGAAAAATAAAGATATTAATAATGTACATTTAAGATTCAGCATCAGGAGCATGGAGAGGTCTGCTCTTGACTAATTTTTCTATTCTTAAAGGTTAATAATAATAAGAATTCAACAAGTTCTTTATCAGCTTTGTTTTTTTGAAACAGTAGACTGCCCAATGAATTTTTCCTTAGATGTAATAAACTCTAAGGTAAAATACTAAGTAGCCCAATCTTTCCTTCTAACCTGTGATGAGACGAATAAGCTCTATGTATCTGAGATCAGTATCTCTTCACTCTTAATTTTTTTCTTTCCTCTCTGGGAAAAGTCTACTCTAAATTCTTTTATTTTTCCTTATATATTTGTTTATGTCCTTACATCTTTCCTGATTCCAGTCCTTGTGTGACTAATTTTTTGTTATTCTTTTATTATCTCAACATTACTATTAGCTAGTCTAGAAACAAAGATGATTCCTACGACTTTTTCTGATGACTGCACTTAATGAACACCACTATTTTTTAACCTTAAGTATACTATCTTTGTACCACTATGCTGTTCATAGCAATTGCAATTAGCCATTTCTCTGCATTTCAAGATGGCTGTACTTTTCCTTGGGTGTACATTACAAACATAATGAATGCCATATTAATTTCATTTTTGTTTGGTTTTTTTCAGCTACTTTCACTGAGCAATTACTGAGCCCATGTTATGTGCCTAGCACCTAGTGCCAGAGAAGTAAATGTGAATAAGATATGAGGGAAATACCATGATCAATTATAACGAATGTCTAAATTAGACATAAAAAATGAATTAAAGCATAAAAAACAACAAATTCTGCTTTGAAGAGTTCAAAAAAGAATCCAAGAGGAGGTTGCCGTTTATTTTTGTTTGTTTTTTTTTGTTTGTTTGGTTTTTGTTTTTGTTTTTGTTTTTGATTTTTTGAGACTGAATCTCACTCTGTCACCCAGACTGGAGTGCAGAGGTGAGATCTTGGCTCACTGCAACCTCCGCCTCCTGGGTTCAAGCAATTCTCCTACCTCAGCTTCTTGAGTAGCTGGGACTACAGGCACGTGCCACCACACCCAGCTAAGTTTTTTTTTTTTTTTTTTGTATTTTCAGTAGAGCTGGGATTTCACCATGTTGTCCATGGGATCTATCTCTTGATCTGGTGATCCACCCTGCCTCGGCCTCCCAAAGTGCTGGAATTACAGGAGTGAGCCACGACGCTCGGCCGAGGTCTCCTTTTATTTGATCTTGAAAAATAATTAGAAATTGATAAAGATAAAAATATTGTTAATTCTAGATTTCACTTAACTCATTAATAATAGTAATAAGCTGAAAAGGCTGGGGTGAAAATTGCATAGGATAATGTGCAAAGACCTAGCCTAGTTCCTGGCAATGTGTTAGCTGGCTCTTTATGAATACGTATGACGATCATCCTCTTTATTATGATTGTTGAGGCTCTTATAATAAGACTTAAGGATTATTTCTGATATCCTTGAATGTTTTTGATTAAGAAGGTATTCATAGTGATGAAAGAAACTGTAACAGTACCATTATTAGTGGTAAAACAGAGAGGATACTCTTTGTTTACATTAAATTACAGACGCCCAAGTCAAAAGATATTATCTGTTTTATAACTGGTCACTGGCCTTTAGAAAGCTTTTGGCCTGATCAATGGCAGGATTTGAAGTATCACACCCTAAGTTATTTCCCCAAATACTTTTTATTCAGAATTTGTACCATACTGATTATCTCTATTTAAGTAAAGTGAACATTATAATGGCATTTTCAAAGTGCTTTTATGTGCACTTTCTATTTTTCTGTGTTTTGGATGATTATTTTGGGGGGCATATTTTAATCCACAATATCCAAACTCTAAGACTGCCTATTGTCACCAAGCTTTCTCTATAGACTCGCTATTCTTCTCAGTATCAAAAGCTCTCACCAGGCACCGTTCATGAAAAGTATTCAGTATTCAGTGTTCTGTGGTAGAAACAGCAGAGATTTGGAGATCATTTTTGAATTCACAAAACTTCTACTATAGTTTCATTATTAAGAATGAAACAAAATGTTTTAATTTGTATGAAAAAGAAATAATAATAAAAGAGAACATTTACATCCCTATGAAAATTGATCAACTCTTTTTCAGCTCTTGTAATATCAATAAAAGTCTATACCTTTTAACACAGTATTTAGTTTCTTTTTTTTTTTTTTCATGTTCTTTAGTTTCTTCTCCTGGTGTTTTATCCTGTGCACTGTTCACCTTGCTTAATACATAGCAAATATTCAAAATACTATCACTCACATGATGATTTAATATGCAGTTCTAAGCAAAGGTTAGATTATTCACTTCACAAGTCAATTTAAGAGCAATTCCTTTTGTGTTCAAGATCAGGTCAGATCAGAATTACATTGTTTTTTATCAAAAGCTATTCTGTGTCTCACATACTCAACAAAGAAGAATTAAAAGTTATTCTTTGATCTTTAAAGTAGTTGGTAGAAATCAAAAGGCTAATAATGGTTGCATACGTGTGTATGCCAGAAAATACTTCAAGTGTCTGGTATTGTTATAGAGTGTGCAGTACTTAAAATACTAAATCAATGTTTGGATTGAGTCCATGGGGCAGATTGAAAGGTAGACCACTAGTACAAATACTGTGGGTTCTTTTACAAAAAAGAAGGGTTAGTTGAGAAGATACTTTAGGCAGCAGACTGTCATGTATTTAAAAATCATTTCAAGACATAAAATCATTCAAAAAATGAATTTGGGAGCAGTGGTTAATGTAGAACACACGGAGATTTGCTACTCAGATCCTCCTACTAGTAAGGACCTCTACGCATTCCAGCTGTGGGAGTATGAACAGCAATTAATCTCCTTCAAGGCTGGCCTGGCCTTCAGATAATGGCCTGGCCCAGGGTCCCACTTTTGCTCAGCCTGACTTGGGACAGCTGTGATTACCAATTCTCTTCCATGACTCTCTGGAGGATTAGCCAATGTTTTCTTGGTTCTGCATCATGGTGTGGCTTCTCCCTCTGTCTAATCTCCTTTCCTTCTTTCCTTCCACAAGGGTTGATCCCACATAAACAACTTGCACATTAAAGTCTGATTCAGTGTTATACACTGAATTGTGTTCCCTCAAATTTCATATGTTGAAGTTCTAACTTCTAATACCTCAGAATGACTGTATTTGGACACCGGGTGTGTAAGGAGTTAATTAAGTTAAAATAAGCTCATTAAGGTGGGCCCTAATTCAATATCACTGGTGTCCTTACAAGAGGAATTAGGATACACACACATACACACACACACTCACACACAGGAGAGAGAGAGACCACGTGAAGCACAGAAAAATTACAATCATCGACAAACTAAAGAGAGTGACCTCAGTAGAAATCAACCTTGCTGACACCTGATTTCAGACTTCTAGCCTCCAGAATCGTCAGAATAAATTTCCATTGTTTAAGCCACCCAGTGTATGCTATGTTGTTATTGCAGCTTTAGCAAACTGACACACTAAGCATCTGCTTACAGAGAATACTACCAGAGACAGAGAGCTTGGATAGAAACTACAGTAACAGTAAATAAGAAGCAAAAAGTAAATCATTTGCAGGAAATTCCAATAAGGATATAAAAGATTAAAATATGGGTGCCATGATCTGTATAATTATATTTATCTATATTAAATTTTTTATTTCTATTTCAAAGCTAAAGAAAACAAAACCATGGATTAAATATGGTGCTTTATTGTGGTGCATGCAACTTCTCCTTTTCTCTAGTTAAGAATGGTCTTTTCTTTACCTCTTTCTGTTTTAGGGCTCTGTGGCTTATGTTTCTCAGCAGGCCTGGATTCAGAATTGCACTTTGCAAGAAAACATTCTCTTTGGCTCCATCATGAATAAAGAGTTTTATGAGCAAGTATTGGAAGCCTGTGCTCTCCTTCCAGATTTGGAGCAGTTACCAAAGGGAGATCAAACTGAGATTGGAGAAAGAGTAAGGAAAGCATAATTTATCATGTGAAGTAACATAACCCCATTCAGCTGTGCTAATAAAATGTTGATGGCCTTTTTCCTGAAGTCTCGAAGAACTATACAACCATAGTTTTTAGAAATTTTTATGTAATTTCTATGTAAGAGATGGCAATATTATGGACAAGTAATTATTTATAACTGTTTATGATTGTTTGGAAAACAGATTAAAAATCAGTCGGAAATTCTGTTGTTAGTATACATGTGGGGGAATAAAAGCCCATTAATTAAATCATGGAACTTTTGTTTTGGTGGCTGGCACAATGCAGTCCACTTTCTAAAGAGTGACTAATAGTTTTGTTTGTTCCTGTGTCTCTTGTGCACAAAATCAAGGCTAGAATAGGAGCAAAAGAGCACCAGTCTCCCGCAGTGGCACCCAAATCCCAGTTCTAAGGAAGCTCTGATATAACACTGTTATTAATGTGACTTCTCCAAGTTTGCTCATTCCTGCTTAAGTGGAACTTGTTTCCCAATCATCTTACTCTTTGTTGTATTTCATTTTCATCGCGTTTGTAAATAGTTATTACTCTGCTCAGTGTTTTGGATTTAAAAATATATATATCATGAGCAGAGGTATGAACCCCAAGAATTATCTCCAACCCCTGACTAAAATCTCCATTAATTAAACATAAATGCAAAAGCAGCGTCTGCCTACAATTCATGTGTGCTATAAACAGGAATAAATAATCCTTACTGAGTGTTTTGAATCCCTGAAAAGAGAGTCAGCATAACATTGTTAGACATTTTTACCCCTGCCCGCATGTTATCTAATAACCCTACTATAGAAATTAATACATGAAATACATAACAAATTGTAGAATGTAGAAATATATAAAATCCAGGATTAGCCAGAATTTACCTTGTAACTAGACTTACTTCACTTGTAATCTACAACTTTACAGGTATTTTTTCTCAATAGTTTCAAATAGATTTATTTTTTTCCAACCCCTGGATTTCTTCTTGCATCTTCACCATCTCTAAGCAAAATGTTTTCACAGATTTCCATCTCCATTTTAAAGCTAAAAAAGGCAAAGCCATGGGCTAAATATGTTCCTTTACTGTGGTGCATGCAAAATGATTCCCCCACATGGATAATAACTAAAATGCAGAAATGTGACTTCTTCAAACTTGTTAATACATGTTGAACAAGATGCTGATAAATCCAATCTCTAAAAATATGAAATATCTTATATTTTGTAACTGTAAAAAACTTTAAAAGGGAAACAAATCCAAACAAAGAAGTATAGATTTAATATAGGCATTGAATGCTATTGCCATTTATAATGTCTTATTTTTACGATTAAATTCATCCCAATTTGCATTTGAACTTTAAACATGTAGTTGAATATTTCAAAAGGAAATCTGTTTACAAGTGCTTAAGAGAAAACAAAGGCAATAACTGTAGACTTTTCCCCTACTTGGATTCATCTTTTCTGTTGATATGCTTCCTTTGGCCACATTTATTAATTTCTTACATGTCTTTATTCACAATGGTGAATGAGAGATCTAGCACTCTGCCTTCCAGGGATTTGCAGTCTGGTGGACCTCTGCCAATAATATCCATCAGTTGTCTTTACCAATATTTATTAATCACCTAGCCTTAGACTCTGGATGTTGGGAACACAAGAGTTAACCAGGTAGGGGCTCATAGGCTGGTGAGAGAGACTGAGATAAATATTGCCAATTCTAGCAATGGGATGAATACACAAAGCACAGCAAGACAGGAAAGGGAGAAATGAATCGCTTCGCTTGGGACACCAGATGAAGAGCTGCCTTCAGTGGACATTTCAGTGTGAGTAGCCCGTAAGTTAAAAAGAGAGGTTGTGATCTCCCAAGCAGAGTGAACAGCCGCTGCCCAGTATGAAAGACCGGGTTAGTCTGCTTGACAAACCACAGTCACTTGAAGACAACATTGGGAGAGTGGGTGAAGAGATAATGCCAGAATATAAGCATCTTAGATTTATACTAAATAATTTGCTGTTTTTGCTGTTGCTCATGAGTGATGGAAAGAGGGAGATGTGGATATCCAAGATTTTTAAGCAAGATGATGACACAATTACAGAAAAGGTGATGAGAAGGTAGAGGATGAATTGGAAAGAGGAGTGACTGAATGATAATAGCTAATGTTGGTGGTGTCCATACTCAATGTGGGATTTTTCCTAAATTGTTTAGTCTTATTGAATGCTCCCAACAAACACATGACTTGGGTACTATTATAAGCATATGCACACACACGTGTATTACATTACTTTATGTCTATGTATATGAGTGTGTGGGGGCAGGGTGTATAATCTCCATAGCTAAAATGTGACCTCCACGTGATAGACTCTGTTTTTCTTATCTTTGAATCCCAAGCACTAGCATAGTCCTGAAAATATAGTCATACTCAGAAGATTTTTGCTGAGTAGGAGAAGGTTGAAAAATGGGAAGAAGCAATGGCATTTTATAATTATAGGTCATTGGCTAAGTTCTGCGCTGCACTGAGAGCTTTTAAACTAGATCTGTAAACACTAAATATAAGATAAATCAAGTAAATTGGGCCTGGCCCCATAATTCTTCATACATGGTTGTACATGTCAACTTTAATTCTCACATAGAGTGATGAATATTCCCTATTCTTTCTTCTTAGAGTTGTACTTTTGCCAACAAGACTTGTACTAATCTCTCTACAGGAGAAAATAGGACACGTTGATTACTTCTTTGGTAATTTAGCTAGTATTTTTAATTTTCTATGTGTCAATTTAAAAATGATCACTAGTATCAGTATATGGTTGATAGCCAAAAGTACTGTTTAATATTCTACAGGCACAACTTTTTAGAATTAGAGATTCAGAAATTATTTTCTCCTTAATTGTTAGCATCCTCTTTTGAGAGTAAGCAGTTAAGAGAAAGTAGATATATCTGCTAATTTGTACAAGTTAGTAATGCTAGGAAATGGGATAGGGCTAGGCCTAGAAAGTCCTGGATGAAGAAAGATTGGAGCAGCATTCATCTTGGGTTGCTATCTATCCATGCTATAAAAGAGCATTTAGATGTAACTGCACGGGCTTTGAGATGTATACACATTTCCTCTAGCTTTGTTTTTCTCCTGCTCCATTTTCAGGGTGTGACTATAAGTGGGGGCCAGCAACATCGAGTAAGCCTGGCCAGAGCTGTCTACAGTGGGGCCAACATCTACCTCCTGGATGATCCCTTGTCTGCTGTTGACGTTCGTGTTGGAAAGCAGCTTTTTGAAAAAGTGATAGGGTCCTTGGGCCTTTTGAAAAATAAGGTATCGATAGTTTCATTTATGCTTTCTTGTGTGACAGGGGATCTGCCTGGCATTGCGCCTAAAATTCCATTTATTTTGTTTGTTTAAGCCAAGTAGTCACATTTCACACAAAAATATGGGATGCTTAGATTGTGATTTCACAGGCAAATTTCAATGAGTAATTTTTAAAGTTTTACTTATAAGTTTACTCTGGTGACAATTTATGTGATTGTTGTCTCTTCATCTAATACCATATCCTAAGGGGATTTACGTGCCATAATGAGTTGTTATTGACTCCAGTGATTTTTAAAATGGTAACTTGGTGCACACTACTGTTGTTAGAAATCGAATCATGTTATTGATGATTTAAAGCATAAAATTGGATACTATTAACATAGCAATAGTAGTGATTCAGCTGTTTTGTGAAGGGGCCAAGAGGATGAAAATTAATATTTACCAGTACCTGCCATATTCTGCAGTGTAAATTAGTTCATTTATCCCTATTTCACATATAAAGGATCTCAGGGCTCACAACAACTTGATATAAGTTGCTCAACTCAAGAACAGTAGAGAT
Organism: Alouatta palliata; assembly: GCA_004027835.1. NCBI lineage: Eukaryota > Metazoa > Chordata > Mammalia > Primates > Atelidae > Alouatta > Alouatta palliata. The sequence goes on along the minus strand of PVKV010028033.1, from coordinate 12,525 downwards.
GTTTAAAACTATGTCTGACTCCAAAGCCACATTTATTTCTTCGTAATATGTGTTTATGGAATTATTAGTATAGGGAACTCTGAAAAATATATGTATAAAATTATAAAATATATTTCCAAGTAAAAATAAACAAACATCTTTATATAATGACATAAACCCAAAATTAAAAATGTCTCACTTCATTTTATGTGTATGTAGAAAATAATATGAATGACTTGAAAATAAAGACTATAAATTATGACTTGGATTAAATACTTTTTTGTAATGGTACTGCATATTTACAAATAAGCAAGAATGACATATATGAAATTGTTTTGAATTTGCAATTAAATTGATTCATTTCTAATGAGTGAAAAACATAACTGAACTAAAGTTTTAAAAATCAACTTTACAAACTATTTTCTCATCTAGCAGCATGTCATTATTCCTCGTAAAATATACAGATGCTGCCTTAAACTGGCACCTACAAAAAATCATACTTGAAATAGTAAAGGAGAAAAAGTCACTATAGCTTTTTTTTAAAAGCCATTTTTTGTAACCTATGAAATATAACACTTTGTTTTTCAGACTCGTATTTTAGTAACACACAATCTCATGCTTCTGCCACAAATGGATTTTATTGTTGTAATGGAAAGTGGCAGAATAGCTCAGATGGGAACATACCAGGAGCTGCTGTCTAAAACCAAAAATCTCAGAAATTTGCACCAAGTCATCAGTGAAGAAGAAAAAGGTAAGGACACAATGAAAAACAAACTTAAGATACAATACACCTATTCATTTTGAAAGTTCATTAATTGCATAATTTTATGCTATAAATTTCATTCATCTTGCTTAAGTCACGGGTGGTGCACGTTCCTTTCCATAGGAAAGAAGCAAATACGATGAGACAGTCAGTTAAAAGTCAAACTCTAAGAAAAGTTTTAAATTCCCTGGGATCTATTTATTCATTTATAAAATAAGAAATTAGATTACCTATAAACACTAGTCCAAGTCTATAATATCATCTAAACATTATATCTTCTTTCAGCTAAGAACTGGGAACATACATGTGAAATAAATAATACATATTTTAAACATCTAGGTATAATATAACACATTGAGGAAGAGAAACAAAAGAAATTGGGAAAGGCAAAGGGAATGGTGTTTGTCCAACTTTTACGAATTAACTATTGGTTTTGTTGATTAATTTTTGCTACTCTAGCCCTAGAATATTAAATTAAGAAGTATGGACATTTTAAAATAAAAGAAGTAATTTGATCCTTAGCCAATGTGTAAGAGGCAGAAATGTTTGAAATCCAGCATTATTTTAATGAAATCCAGCATTATCTTCATCCTAGATCCTTCATTTATACCTTTCCAGAACATCACAGTAAACTAACTGTAAAACCAGTTAACTCTTTCATAATTTCAAAACAAAAGAAGAAATATAGAGCCATGTCTCATTATTTTCTACATGAACTAGTATCCATCAGCTCATCTGACACTTTTCCTGGATATAAAATCCTAAAAATATGAAATTGGTTTATAACAAGTCAGTACAATTTATCATTTTAATGTCATGCAATTCAAAAACAAAGTCATTTTGCTGATGTTTCTCTTTGGGATCTAAGGTAACACACATTCGTTGTGTAATACTATTTTTTAAATTCCTTGTTTGTTTACCTTTCTCAAATGACAAACATTCTATTTGCAAAATTATTTGGTGCATTGTCAGATGACTGCTGCCATCCTTAACAAAAGAGGCACTTCCTTCTCTCTTAATGGCTAGCAACTTTGGAAATGATTCCTTGCCTTCTTAGACAGGTTAAGTAATAATTTGTGCTTCTTGTGTAGAAAACAGATGTCTAGGACTGCCTCCTAGGCGAGAAGAAGCATGGAGTCTGTCATTTCCTCTATCCCCATCACTTAGGTAGCCTCGTGCTAAGCAAATTACAGGTGCTCAGTAGTTGCTTGTTAAACAGGTGAATCTGAAAGTGTATCCCCTCAGTAGTTAACAAGGTAGTATGGAATGCTATGAGCCAGTGTCTTTCTTGTGTTGTGTGGCCATTTATTTTAAAGGTCACATGAAATATAGATTGCATGACTTTAGAAAATGTAATTCCAAATGTAGGCACTGTGTAAGCTTTAAATTAAATATTTAATTTGCCATAAAATATGAACAGTGTATCTTTTGAAACCTGTGGAATTTACTATTGTTTAAATATCCAATTTGGAAAACAAAATCCCACCTTTTCCGCATTTGTATAACTTCTTATGTACAAGTGCCCTCTACTATAGCAGAATAAAAGCAGTAATATTCTTTTTGGCTGTTGGATATTAATAGATCTATTAATAGATGTTACCAACTCACAATCAGAAATTTGCCAGACTTAGAAAAATGTGACTTGAACTTCTTTCTAATTACCTCAGTATTTCTGTCTTTTCCATGACAATCAGGAAGGTGGAAAGTAGAGAAGATCTTTATGCCAGAAATAGAATGTGTTATTGAAAATGAATATTCTGGAATTTTGATTTTTTTGAATGCTGGATAAAAAAGTTTATACAAAGACTTATGCTCACAATAAAAACTACATAGCCAGATCAAGAGATAATCTGTAAAGTTTAGCCCTATAGAGTATGATTTTCTTGGCCACCGTAGGGAGCAAGGCAAAAATGGATTTTAATATCAAACCGTCCCTTCAACAATAGCTTACATTCAGCGTGATATCCCCGCAATGCTGCCCCCTAAGCCTAGACCAACTGAACCTGGCCCTGTACTTCATCCTTTAGTCACTTCCCACTCTAGCGTTCCTTGCATGGCTCTCTGGCCAGCAGTGTCCTCCCCATTTCCCACTTTCTGACCATTCTAAGTCCTCAGGTCCCAGATTTTCAGCTCAAATGAAGGAAGCTTGCTCCTGGGACCTGGGCTATCATTCCTCAGATTTGTTCCCTCAAGGGCAGACTGCTCTGCTGGCATGCATCATTCTTTGGCTTGAGGATGCTTGCTCTTGCAGGTAGGAGAATGAGTAGAGTCTGGACATGTGAGCTGAAGTATCCACAGATGTGCAGGGCCTTCGGAGTGAAGAGTGGAACTTGGGAGGGAGAGAAGAGCAGCAGAGGCCTTGGCTGGGACTGACTCATCAAGGAGTGTCATGTCCCCCAGAGGAAGTCTTGGGAATCTAGACATTCTCATCTGATCCTTGCCTTCCAGGTAGCTTGGAAGGTATATTTATCAGAGAAAGCAATAGAACTTGAGTCTTTCAATCTTTAGTCATCTATGACGGTTAAATAATTGGAAATGCAGCATGTGAGCCTTTATTTGCACTCTTGCTCTGGTTACAGAGATTTTAGGTGCAGGTCTGTCCCCATGGGAAATTTCTTTTTGTTATTTGCATAAATAGCAAGGAGAATTGGATTCTGTTTGAGCATTTTTTGCTGAGATTTAGAAAAATTACCTGGCAGAGAATAGACTGTGAGAGGTGTGATCACTCTGTGATCTTTCATTTATTTATTATAATTCACTCTTTTTGGTCTTGAGTTTGTTCAAAAATTTCTTTAAAAGGTACACAACTCTTCCATTTCAAAATTCTTTTTAATTTGGGTGTCACTACAATTGGAGTGCAGTAGGCATGCCTCATCCGCAGGGGATATTTCCAAGACCCCCAGTGGATGACTGAAACTTTGGATAGTACCTAACTCTATATACTATGCTTTTTAAAATTCCATATATGCCTATGATAAAGTTTAATTTATAAACTAGGCACAGTAAGAGATTAGCAATAACTAATAATAAAGTAGACCAAGATACCAGCCTCACTGCTCATGTGCTCTGGGGCCATTATGAAGAAAACTAAGAGTTCCTTGAACACAAGCACTTTAATACCATGACAGTTGATCTGATAACCCAGAAGCCTCTTAAGTGAACAACGTGTGGGGAGCATCCCCATGGCATGGATGTGCTAGACAAAGAGATGGTTCGCTAGCCAGACAGGACAGATCAGGACAGTGCAATATTTCATCAGGCCACTCAGGACAGCAAGCAATTTAAAACTTCTGAATTGTTTATTTCTGGAGTTTTTCATTTAATATTTTGGACCACGATTGACAGTGGGTAACTGAAACAGTAGGAAGCAAAATTGCAAGTAAAGGGGAACTACTGTATAGGTCAGCACAACGTTGTGGAATAAACAGTGGACCAACGGTTAGGAATCCTGGGATCTAGTTCCCTCACTGAATAACCATGTTATTCTTCGTCAAATGACTTAATTCTTGTGGTTCTTCCTGTTTGTGAAATATAGTGCTTCAGCTTGCTCTGTTTTCCCTAGTGGCAGACATGGAACCGAACAATTACATTAGTATCTCTCTCCTGCCCCCCAAACTGCTTATGACTCAGCCAATTCTTTTTCTTTCCCAATCATTCTTATTTTCATTGCTGAAGTCAATAACAGGTAACTTAGAAAGTAAATGGTAGAAAGTATTGTTTGCAGTGTAATTTGGGTCTGGATATATCAAATCTCTTCCATTTAGCTCTAAAAATATCTAAGAGTCTCACTGTATGGAAGTGTTATATAAGATAATCAAATCAGAGGTGAGAAATGGGTTATAAAGAAAAATACAAGAAAACTAAAAGTAAATTTACAGATTTAGGCTAGGCTAATTCTTATACTAATTATACTGATGTTATCTTGTATGTTGTGGATATTAACAATGTCAGTATATTCATCAGTTTTGCATTTACTTAATCCTGCCCCAAACCTCCAGAGGCTGCCATGTTCCTCATTTTACAGAGATTAGGTGTCTTTCTCAGATTAAGACCGAAGGTAAGTGACAACATTTGAATCCCATGCTAAGAACAACCAAGCTCTTAAACATTGTATCAAGTGTGTAGGAATAAGTACATTGACTTGGTGCTGACTTAGAGTGATGAGAGAGTGACTCACTCTCATTTACTGATGCTTGCTCTTTCCCCAATACTTGCTTTCCTCCCATGCCCTGTCTTAAACAATGCTGGGTTTCAGGCAAGCCACTTATCCTCTCTGGTTTTTATTTTTTCTCATGCAAAATATAGGTAAATTTACTTATTCTCTTATCAGGTCCTTTGTGAGCTCAATTTGTATAATGCATGTGAAAGCATTTTATAAATTGAAAATTAATAAATTTAAATATTATTATTAAAGGGTATAAGAATGAGAATATGCCTTAGAGGGAGAGGCTGAAACACTTTCACACTGAATTTGCATTCTTTGAGATGTGGAATCCCCATATTTCATAGAGATGGTTGAGATCAATCAGATTCTTCCATTAGGGGCTAGATGTTTCCTTCTAGAAAAAAAGAAAGCAAGGCTCACGCCTGTAATCCCAGCACTTTGGGAGGCCGAGGCGGGTGGATCACGAGGTCAAGAGATCGAGACCATCCTGGTCAACATGGTGAAACCCCGTCTCTACTAAAAATACAAAAATTAGCTGGGCATGGTGGCACGTGCCTGTAGTCCCAGCTACTCGGGAGGCTGAGGCAGGAGAATTGCTTGAACCCAGGAGGC